>BGNK01000986.1:26197-181736 GCA_003297005.1 Symbiodinium sp. clade A Y106 | reverse complement strand
AGTCTTCGCACCGCAATTCCCAGCAGCATGACGATGTTCATGATGATGCAGTGCCATCTCAGCATGTTGGGCAGCACAGAGAGCTGCCGTCAGGTTCCAATGATGTGCCACGTATGGGGATCGGTTAATATGATCCCCCCTTCGGAGTAGGGTAGCTGCGTGCTACCGCTGCTCAGGCAAGCCTCGACTACTTTTGGGACCTGCATGTTCCTTCAACTAGGTATCGATTTGGGATGTTAATTTCCCTGATTGCTTAATATAGAGCCCTAAGTATGCATCATTTTGTGGACGGTTGAAACCGAGACCTAGTCAAGGAACCATTATCATAAACAAACTTATACCTGTTCTCTCCCTACCCTAAACCCTAAGCCCTAAACCCCAAACCCTAAACTCCAAACCCTCAACCCTGAATCCTAAACCCTAAACCCCAAACCCTAAACCCCAAATCCTTCTCCCTGCATACTTCAAAGCCCCTTTAAAGGAACCTTTAAAAAATCCCTTTAAAGGAACCCTATTCAAATTATCATGGCCCCTAGGTTACTTCAAAGCCGAGGCCACAAGCCTCCTTCGCATGCGCTGCCGGGCGCTCGTTGACCTCAAGGCGCTATAACCCCTGGAAACTGAGCCAGGGGACTTAGTAAGGGTTCCTAAAGGGCTCCTTCAAGGGATCTATAGGGTTTAGGGTTTAGGGTCTACTGGAAGGGGCAGGGGACTTAGTAAGTTGGTTATAAGTAGGGCTATAATTAGGGTAGCTCCATTTAGGGCACTTATAACTCTACTTATAACCTACTTACTAAGTCCCCTCGGAGTCCGATGCTGACCGACATTTTCGATCGCTTCGCCGTGTTCCTGTGCAGGAAGGCTGGGTGACATCCCAGGGAAACGCTGGCAGTTCCTTCCTGGCGTCCCGGCAGCAGCAGGGCTGTGGGGCTTCTCCGCTTTAGGCTTCAACCCTCAGAACCCAAACCCCCAGGCCTTAAACCTTATGGTAGAAGCCCAAAAGTTGGAAACCCAATAGCCTTATTAATCCTTAAAGAGTAATGTGTAGGGAATCCCAGCACTATTTGTCCTTAATCCGGTTTCCAACTTTTTGGGGTTTACTATAGAGCCCGAAAGCCTGACCCGCCAAAGGCCCCCAAAGCCAAACACCCTTCAGGTTCATACTATAGGGGCTTAAATATCTATACCTATACTATTTTGGGGGGTTCTGTTTTAATTTATATATATATAGTATAATGGCCCCCAAAACCCTATTCTAATTATTAAGGCCCCTATAGTAAACCCCGAACCCTAATGCTCCTCAGTCCCTTCTCTCGTATCGACTCAGGAAGCCTGCCCAAAGCCCTTCGTGTGCTGCGGTGCTGAGTCGCTTGGCTGGTTGTAGGGTTTGGGAGTTCCTGAACGTATGCAGGGTGTAGGTTTAGGGCTGAGGGAGGCAGGTGCCTGCAAAGAAGAGGAAGCTCCACATGTTTTTGAGGGCCACTACCCGTTTTTCAGAGTAGGATTGCTACCTGATAAACGTGTAGAGTTTCTGTGTTGTAGCCCTCTTGCCTGTGTCTTGTCTTGAGGTGCTGTTTAAAAGCTTGTTGTTGACGCGTCTCGGTTCCTGGGTGATGTGAACCATAACTAGAACAGTCCCACATGAACACTAAGATCAGACAAAAGACCAAACACTTACGCCGTTCCAGACAGTGTTCCGACCTTAAAGCACACCGCAGTCGCTAAGCCCCGACAACTCGACCCTCGACTAGGCCCTCAAGCGCCCGAAACGCCCTAAACCCTAAACCCCGCACCCAAAGCCCGAATTAAGCCAACCCTTCGCCCTAAGCCCCCAAACTAAAACCTCTGGCATTCAGGTCACCTTTGCAAGAGGGCTTTTCCTCTAGCAGCTCCGAGAGGAAGCGATTACAGGCGGCTGGGACTTCAGGGTTCAGGTTTTGGGATGTTAGGCTTTGGGGTCTAGGGTTATAGAGCTTAGGGCTTGTAGGGTTTAGTATAATATAGGGCCTTCAGAGTTTAGGAGTTAAGGTTTTAGGATGTTAGACTTTAGGGCTTAGAGTGTTAGAGTTTAGGGCATACAGAGTTTAGGGCCTTTAGAGTTTAGGGTTTAAGGTTTGAATTAGCCTTCAGAGTTTCGGGTTTCGCACTAGGCTTCAGGATTCAGGGGAGTAGGATATAGGTGTCAGGGAGAGGTTTCGATTTGGGGTTCAGGGAGTCTTGGCTTCAGATGTGTGGGGTTTCGGAATGAGGTTTTTTTTAAGACCATAGTAGCCTTATGGTCGTATAGTTGTTCTTTACCGTACCCCCATAGTACCCTAAACCCTAAACCCTAAAGCGCATAAGCCCTGAAACCTCGGGGTTCCCTCCACCTTTGGAGCTGTAAAGTTCAGGATTGCAGTTCTCAGCCTCGAGCCTAGGGTTTAGGAGTTAGGGTTTAGGGACTAGTGGCTCCTGGTTTAGGGTTTAGGGTTTTAGGGTTTAGGGTTTGGGCTCCTTAGGGGCTTCGAATAAATACTATCATCATCCCGAGGGTTCCAGATTTCAAAGTGTAATCTAGGAACCTGATTAAGAAACCCTGGGCCTATAACCCCAAAATAGTAGGGTTCATATAAGGAACCCAAATAAAGGCCCAAGGTTTCTTAATCAGGTTCCTACATTAGTGTGTAGGGTTGTGGGTGTGTGTGTGTGTTTTTTTTTTTTGGGCCGGGGGGNGGGGGGGGGGGGGGTGAGGAATTTCGGGCTTGGGGCAAAATTCGGGCCGGAGGGTGTAGGTGTTATATAGGTTTCAGGCTTTAGGGGTCTATATAAGGGTTAGGCTCGAAGGTTTGGAATTGCTGCCGTGGCTGAGAATTCTGAAGTGATGATGTATAGAGTTATAGAGGTGCAAGGCAACGGGAACTTGTGGCCCTATTTCAAACCCAACTACTGCAGAGGGTCTTCTTGTGTCTGTCATCGCTACAGAATGCGGTTTGTAGGCATCTCACACCTGTGACTTGCATATTCAGTGAGCGCAGCCCTGAGACTTCTACTTGGGTTACCTGGGTCTGCTAAACCTGCGCCGAGTAGACCGAAAGAAAGCAGCCGTCGAAATAGGGCTTCCAGGAGTCACCTTTGTAGCTTCAGAGGAAGAGCCCGGTGAGAAAGTCCGACGAATGAAGGCAGGATGCACTGAGATGACAACTGCTCTGGCATCCACCGTACGTCTGAACCTTGATATCGCAAGGTATTCAACTCACAGCGACGTTGCTCCTGGGACCGCGGCCATCCTGTTGTGAATGCTGTGCTCCGGATTCCCCAATACTCTTCATATTAGGGTTTAGGGTTTAGGGTACAGGCTGTGCGACATCTGCGATCTGCGGTGTACGTGCCAGGTACGACAACCTATTCTAGATTTTCTGACTGGCTCTGGGCGAAGGTGAAAGCTACTGGCCACCCCGCCCGGTGAGCAGTAAACCCTGAAACTGTTTTCCTAAACCCTAAACCCTGAAACTGTATTCCTAAACCCGTTGTGCCTAATCCAAAACAACACCACCCCCCCTCGATGCCTCAACCCTGGTAGGCCCTGGGCCTATCTGATTTCATAATCAATGATATCCCTTTGTAGCTTATGTATAATATATATATATATATTTATTTATGCTATACATAAACCCGCCAAAGGCGTATTCTAATTCCTAACGCGCAATGAATCCGAGAATGCCCATCGAATTTTCTGAAGCCTCAACACTGATACAAGACTCAGGCGGGGCTTTAGGGTATAGCTTAGGGATCCTGACCCGTACATTTTAAGCCTCGATCCTCAACAACTCTCTGGCGTTGCTCGAAACCTCCTGCTTCGCCCCAAACACCAAACTTAGGGACCCGACAAGCACATAAGCATAAGCATTTTATGGGGATATCCCTACCTTATTGGCCTTCCTCTTAAGGGGGTTTATATGGGATATCACTAGCCTTATTTTTGCTTATGTGCTTTTTTGGGGCCTACAAACACCAAAGCCTTGAACCCCAAACCCCGATAGCCCCGTATTACCCCAAAGGGTCGACTCTCGGGTTTCTCAAGTAGGAATACGATGATTTGAGAAGGTATCCCTTTTTATGACAGTGCCTAGGACCCTCTCGGTTGAAGGTGTTCGAGTTGAGGGATCCAGGGTTTAGGGTTTAGGGATTTAGGGTTTAGGGTTTAGGGATTTAGGGTTTAGGGTTTTAGGGTTTAGGGATTAGGGATTAGGGATTTAGGGTTTGGGGTTTAGGGGTTTAGCGAACCAAGAGCTCCGATCACCCCAGGACGGCGATGTCCTCGAGATATTGGAGGGACCTCGAAAGGCTCGAGCTTTTGAGCGTTATTCGGGGCTTTGCAAGGACCTCTACAGGGCCTTATGACGCAGAAGACTTGTGTAAGAGGTATCCGGGTTCAGTTTAGGTGCTCTGTGTTGGGGCCAAGGGTGCCGGGGTGTCTGGTTGTGACATAGAATCAGGAGCCGGGATATCAGTACTCGTATTTCTCAGGCTTCCAGTTCAGGATTCGCGAGTCTGGGCGCAAGGTTTCGGTTTTTTGTCCTTTCAAAAAGACATCATACCCGAACCCTCAGCTTTCGTCGTTTGATGCGAGGTTATGGGGAAGTTCCCGGGCCCAAAATCCTGACCCGAAGATTAAAATCTTACACCTACCTCCACAGAGTTTTGAGTTGCATGTGCTTTAGAGACTTAAGTGATCAGCAATATAGTCCCTTTCAGTCCTTATGCTATCTTTAGTATTAAAACACTTCCCATATTCTTCTTCATGAAATAATGCAGACCCTGTACCCTCAAACCCCTATAGACTGCTTGTAGAACCCACAAAGAACCTAGAAAACCTTGTTCGACGTGTTTAGGTCCTATTTATGCATGGCCGGAGGGTCTGGGTTGTAGGATTTAGGTGAGCCCTAAACAGCCGGGGATGTTACTACGATGAATGGCGGACGTTCTGGAAGAGTTCGTGGCCTTTAGCTGATTTGCCGATGTCAGCTTTACCATGGCGTGCTTCTTCATCTGAAACAAGCATTCAACGGGGATTTTCAACAGCAGTGACTGAAGAATGATGAGTGGCAACAATGACCGCTGAAGCCCTGAGCCCTAAACCCAATCCCCTGAACCCTAAACCCTGAACCCTAAACCCTAAACCCTGAACCCCCAAACCGCAAGCCTTAAACGAAACCCCTAACCCCCTTAAGGCCGAAGGATTCCTCAGAGGAACCCCTAAAAGCCCCCCCCCAACAGCCCCTAAACCCCAAAGCCTAAACCCTAAGCCCTAAACCCTAAACCCTAAACCCCAAACCCTAAACCCTAAACCCTAAGCCCCAAGCCCTAAACCCTAAAACCACGGGAAACCCGAAGCCAGGGAGCCTCTAAGGATCCCTTGAAGCAACCCTAAACCCACCCTACTGTCTGGTGCTTAGTAGGGAATGGGGGAATGGGCTATGGAGACTATTATTGGGGATTAGGGATTTAGGGTTTAGGGATTAGGGATTTAGGGGTTAGGGTTTAGGGTGTAGGATTATGGAGACTATTATTGGGGATTATATAGGGACTACAAAAGGGATCCATTCCCCCATTCCCTACTAAGCACCAGGGAGCCTAAGCACCGAAAAGCCCATCTGTCTCAGGAGGAGCCTCCGGAAGTCCATCGGATGAAGGTCAAAGCCAGCCAGGATTGCGACCTGTCGACTTTCTGCGTCTAGGGGTTTCGGGGTTTGGGGTCTAGGGTGTAGGGGTTTGGGGTTGAAAGATTCTGTCGACCTTCTGTCGGGGTCTGATCTAGGGGTTTTGTGGTTTAGGGTCTGGGGATTGGGGTACTGGGGTTTAGGGGTGCAGGGGTTCATGGGTTTACGGGTTCAGGCTTTTAGCGTTTCAGGGGTTTAGCGTTTACGGATTTAGAGGTTTAAGGTTGGGGGGTTTGCGGCTTGGGACTTTCGGTTTTTGAGGTTTAGCGGTTTAGACTTTAGAAATTGTGTCTATTCTACAAGCTTACAGGAAAGTCTCGCGTTGTGTCCAGCACTTGTTGTTCGGATATTGTTGGATGGTTTCCGGTTTCTTAACTAAGTCACAGGTACAAGCGCTGGGGACATCTGGGGAATTACTACTATAACCCATCACCAACCCATTATGAACCGGAAGATACAGAACCGAGATCAACCCATACAGCTCTACAAACCCCTACGGGTCCATGTACTCAAATACTGTAGTATAGACTTGGGCCTTAAAGTAGTCCCTATCTAGGTACTTTGGGGCCAAAGTATATGCTATTTGGGTACATGGACCTTTGGGGAACCTTTCAATCACCCTAGATACCGATGAAGCCCCTAACTCAGAATCCTGGAACCCCCAAAGGCCCCCATGAACCACTCTAAAGCCCTATAAAACTTTCTTTTTAGCTTATTGGCTGTAAACTCAACTTTTCAACTTTGGGGGTTCTTATAAGGTAGTCGATTCTGAAAGTTTCAACGTTTATTCCCTTGGGTTTTGGGCCAGCTTCAGAATAAATCCTGTAACTCCCCCAGTTTCCCATGTGGCAACCCCTAAAGCCCTAAAACCCTGAAGCCCTATATTATTGAAACCCTAGACTCTACGCCCATAAAAGCGAAGCCTTACCTTGAGGTCTCCAGCAGAGGTTTTTGAGTATGAACCCAAGGTGTTGTAAACCTTAATGTTTTTGGTTTTGGGTCAACGTGGTTTGTTGCCGCAAGCTCTCATGTATGTGTCCTCTGAGGGTAGCCGTGGCTCTCGCAGCAGCAGCATCAATAGCCAGAAAGACTTTCAGCGTTAACCCTAAACCCTAAACCCCAAACCCCAAGCCCTAAAGCCTAAACCCCAAACCCTAAACCCTGAACACTCAACCCCTGCTCACCTCAGCTCAGCTCCCTTAAACCGAAAGGATTATGTCCTTAATGATCATTCTGTCCGCATATGATTGAAAGTACATTCCTAAGTAATGACGGGGGTTTTGAAGTCTCCGGACTCCCAGCATCTCGACATCTTGAACCCTAGCCCTAAACCCTGTAATCCTAGAAACTCGATGCCCGAAACACACTAAACGCCGTTGAAATCTTGAACCCTAGCAGGCCCTAGCCCATATCCTAGACCGTATAACTCCCAAACCCTAAGAAACACTAAGCATTGTAAATTCAAACCGTACCCCCCAACGCCCCTCAACCCGAATCCAAAGCTGCTTGCAGCAGTGCAGGACGGAAGCACCGGTAGGGCCCTGAGCAACCAGATGGATCTTGGTTTGCGGGTCTGGGGCATATAGGGTGCAGGGCTTCTGGGGTTTTGAGGCTCTAAAGTGTTTGACCTACGGCCCTCATGATTGTGGTTTACAGGGTGTCGCTTTTGCGGGGTTCAGGGCTGTAGGGATTTAGGGCTTCAGGGTGTTGGTGCATATGAGCCAAGCACGCCTCGCATGTTTCGCACTTGAACCTGCGACCTCCTGGCATCCTCTCCAACTGCACCCCAGCATCTCTTTAGGAAATTCTGGCATTCTGGTGGGCGTGTCGGATTCCCCAGTATCTTCAACACAGTACTGGGAGGGACAATCATATCCCAATGAAGAGGGAGGTCGGAGCTGGGGGGCAGGCTGGAAGTCGGGGTGCTGTGGAAATCCCGAAGTAATGGCTCACTCATGTTGCAACCCTTCGCACAACAGAGTTCAATGCCTGGCTCGGGCCCATAAGGCGCTATTCCAGAGGGTGGCTGCAGTTCCCCTTCTCGCGTTCCGGGGAGGCCTGGGTGCGCAAGACCTCACGTCGCTGCTGAGGCTGGGTCACCTTCAAGGATGGCGCCGGCAAGGACGAGTTTTGAGTTTAGGGTTTAGAGTTTAGAGTTCCGGGTTCAGAGTTTAGGGTTTAGAGTTGAGGGTTCAGGGTTCAGAGTTTGGGCTTCAGGGTTCAGAGCATCAGGGTTTGGGGTTTATAGACTTTAGGGTTCAGGGTTTAGAGGTTAGAGTGTGTATACAGTGTACACGAGGAATGGGGATGCACCGACGTATCGCGCGCTTGCGTCAGCATGTAGCCCCGCCCCAACCAGCACCCCAACTATTCTCAGGCAGGGTTTAAAAGAGTCCACCTCCCAAACCCCAAGGAGGGCTTTCTCGCTCTCTGCCTCCCTTCGCAGTTCAGGCCGCGAGGACCCGCAACCCGACACCAATCCATCTCAGTTGCGGTTTGCTGTGAAGCGTAGTCGCTTTATGTAGTGCCGGCCGTTCGACAAGAAGCAAGGCTTTCCGGCAAACAACCCGCGTGTGAGGGTCGCGCAACGTGGCATCTACTTCTGGTGGGAGCTGGAAGACTTTCAGGGCTGCTGGAACCTGTTTGGGAAGCATGTTTTTGAGGTCGCTCTGTAAGAGGGACCCAGGAGGGTGGGTCCCTGAATGGGTACCCACACACACCCCCCAAGCCAGACCCAACAAAAACCATCGTGCTCTGCAATGATGAGGGTTTCATTGCTGGGGAGCCACAACCCCGTAAAACCACATAAAAACCCTATCGGCCCCCTACAATACAGCACCCCATATAAACCCTGAACAAAAAACAAGGTAAACCCTAAACCGTAGCAAAACCTTGAAAAGGGGCCTTCATCCCAAAACGCCAAACCGTCCCAACGCTCTCCAGGAGTTCTTCAAGCCAGCAAAGCTCATGGTTTGCATCTAGGTGGCACTTTGAGAAATTTGCTGCTTTCCCTTTTTTGGTTACTGTAGAGCTGCCTCTTCATAAAATGAGGGTTTAGGGTTTAGGGTTTCTTAGAGAGCTGCCTCTTCATAAGTGCATTGACGGGCCCCGAAACTACAACCCAGGCAAGCAGAGCATTGCCATCACTAACTCCTTCGACATCTCCGCGGGAAAGGCTCTCTCCGTAGGGTTGTTAATGTACTCCCAGAGCCCAAGACGCCTTTATGTAGGAATCCTTAAATTAAAGTATGATCAGGTCTTTCAGGGCGCAGCCGTAGGATTTGAGGTATATGCCTTGTTCAACGAGTGTTGGGCTCTTTGGGTCTTGTGGGTTTTTAGGGTGCAGTGTGCTGCGGCTTTCGGATGTAGGGGAGGTAGGATTTGCTGTCGAGGGTTTAGGGTTTAGGATTTGCTGTCGAGGGTTTGAGCTTTCTGAGGTGTAGAGTATTAAGGGCTTCGCAGCTCCCCTTCGGCCCACCCTAACCTAGCCAAGCTTGCCGCAACAGGCCCAGCTAAAGAGTTCCTGAACGGTGCAATTTCTCTTAGGACTTGAGTTCGGTTTTCCGGTTCGTTGATGTGGGTTTAGGGTTTGTGGGGTTCTTAAAGGAGTGAGGATTCGGCGTTTCGGGCCTAGCCTCCCTGCAAGCCTCGATGCTGAAGCATTCCTTAGGCTGTACCAAAAGAATAGGTTTGGGTAGGTCGAAGTTAGGCAAAAGCCCAAAAGCCTTACGACAATCATGCCTTTTCTACTGGCAGGCGCTGAGAAAACTAGACGTCGCTGGCTCGGATGGCGGAGACCTCCTAAACCCCAAACCCTAAGAAGATAAGGGGCCCTAAAAGGGACATGGGCACACGCCCTTTATAGCAATTTCCTTGTCTGAATTGCGGAAATCACCTGCAGCAGCAACCTAAAGGTTATCGTTAGCGGCTAGCGGGATCTTCCTTAGTTAAGGCATACATCCCTATCCTCCATTTTCTGGGAATGGGGGAACGGATCCCTATAGTAGCCCCTATATAATTCCCAATAGTAGTCTCCATAATCCATTCCCTGCTAAGAACCAGACAGTTTTATGGGCTTTAGAGGAGCTGTTGGGTTGCTCGCGAATGGCGTGTGTTTGTCTATTTGCCGAACGTCGGGCTGTTTCATGGAGACATCGGAGTAGCAATAATAACTACCATATCGTTCGTAATTTCAATAATCGCACCAAGCCCCATTCGTTTTTGTTCTGTTCTTTAGGCCTCTATAAACAGGAGACGAAAGCTTGTAAATACACCATTCGACTTATTGTTCAGGCCCACTAGAAAAGGCCCATAAACCAATGCCAGACGATCCTCAAACTTGAACCCCGAAACGTCATTCCGACTAAACCCTAAACTCTGTAAACTCGAAACATTCAAACCCATATCACAAACCGCAAAAACACTCAACCAAGCCGTCAACCGCGTAACTAACCACCGGCGACACCAACCCTGACCCCAAACCCTAAACTCCGAGACCTCAAAAACCTACACCCATAGCCCAACCACTCGCAAACCTCAACCTCACCAAGGTGGGCGAAGTTCTCGATGTCGTAGAGGGGCCCACAGAGGCCCGTGGGCAAAAAATAATCTTCAGGTTTACCGATTGAGGGTTTCGGGTTTAGGGCTCGGGGTTTAGGTTTAGGGATGCAAGGTTGTAGAGGTTATGGTTTAGCGCTTCATATAATATGCAGCTTACCCAGAGACTCCAGTATCCCTGAATTAAGGAATATTCCTTAAATCATATTAAGGATCCTACTATAATTTAAGGTATATTCCTTAATTAAGGGATATTGGAGTCTCTGGGAAGACTGCCCTGCACCCTACCCCTTGAGCCCCGAAAACCCTAAACCCTAAACCCCGCAACTCGATAGACTAAATCCTCACCCCTGCCCACAGGGTGCTACCCTGAACCTGTTTTAGGGTACCTAGTTTTCTATATAACAGAGGTAAAGCCTAAATTGCATGATGGACTCGCTGTAAAGAGGCGGGGATCTGAAACCCAACCGAAAAGGCCCGCAGGATGCAAGACTTAGCTGCTTGGAACATAAACAAATCAGAGTCTATGAGAGACTCTGAGGATCTTAACTTGTTGGGTTTCCTATTGGTCCCTACAACAGGGTCGAAAAGCTAGTTTTTGTTTCAAAGGGTCCGCACCGTCCGCCTTAAAACCCTCAGGCCTTGAACGTTCAGAGGTGTTGCGGGGTTCCATCTTAGTTGCTGAGTGGATACACTTTACACTTTTTGGGATAATATTACCCACTATAAAACTAAAAGTGTACACTTCTTGGGGCCTATGAACTCAGCAACTAAGCCATAGAGTGCTACAAGGCTTTCTAGGGTTTGAATACCGGGGCCTTAACAATTAGACGGGTTTCGCAGGGTGGGTGTTGAAAACGTCGGAGACTGCTGGCTCCGTTGCTTTTCGTGGATTTCGTGGTGCTACATCAAAGCTGTAGAGTTTAGGGTTCAGGGAGCTGTTAGGTCACGATAGACAGGTGACAGGTGTCAATTGTTCTACCATTGCAAGCTAGATGGTTGTGGTCAATCTGGGAAGCTCAAGTTTTGAAGCCTGTGCTTGCGCCGACAAGATTTCTTGCAAGACCCAGAGTCGTAGAACTTTATGCAGATCCAAATACTGTCGCGCCAGCAAGGTTTGATTCTAATGTCCAAGCCTCAAATCGCTCAACATGGTAGCCCCAGAGACTGCAATATCCCTTAATTAAGGAATATACCTTAAGTCATAGTAGGGATCCTACTATAATTTAAGGTATATCGAGGTGAGCGAGGCAGTCTACCAGAAACTCCAGACAGACGGGATGCAGTGAACCCTCCGAAATCGCCACTTCAGTTGGCGAGACCCCTAGCTGAGAGATTTAAAACGATGACATGCTAAAGCTTGAAGCCTAAACGGAATCGCGCCCCAAAATTGCAGGATCACCTGCGAGGATCCCGATCTTGGGACCATCACTTGAAGAACACCTCTTTAAACCTCCATGAAAGCCAGATTAATCTCCACCACTTTGCAACTAGGGGTTTAGGGTTTAGGGTCTGGCTTGGGGTTCAGGGGTTGACAATGACCTTTAGAAACCTTTTTTAAAACCCGTCAGAACTACAAAAGTCATAATTTGGAAGGATCTTGGGTAGTGCTTTAGTGCTTTCCTTTCCTGGTTTATTCCAGTTTTTTCTTGCCTACCAAGCAGTGCCGAAACATTCGCCACAGGACTCGGTGCGCTCTCTGAGCCGCGTGAAAGTGCAGGCCGAGACCTAAGGACAAGGGATCTTAGCTTAAGGATCAGGGTTTAGGGTTTAGGGTGTAGTGTCGACGTTCACCCCTGATTGTACACCCTGATTATCCATCAGTGGTCTACATTCAGGGACTACTCACAAGAAGTGGTTAAATCTGAGGACCGGGGTAAGTGTCATGGTTTAGGGCTTAGGGTTCGGGCTAGGGGATCCACAAAGCGAGGCTTCATCTTTAGACCCTGAACCCAACAAGGGCTTCGCAGTTTTTGTGTTTAGGGTTTAGGGTTTAGGGTTCCCAAGGCTTTTCCAGACCATATATGTTATGAGGATTAAGGGTTTCATAGAAGTAGGGGTCCCTTTAGAAACCCTTGGTCCCAAGGACCCAATTCGCTATTCTGTGGATTGGGGTAGTAGTTTGTACCTACGCCCCAAACCTTACGACTATTGAGAGAAACACGTAGACCCTTACATTGAACCCTGCGCTTTGGGGCCTAGTAGGCTGGTTTAGGGTTTACAATAAGAACGCACAGTGGAGGTTCGAGGTAGAGCCTTACCTGACACGAGCCTTAAGTTGTCACAAAGCCAAGCTGTCATCCCAGATCCGAATATTATACTGCGGTCTCAGAATAATTAGCAGTGCTATTAAAAATTTGGGGTTCCCTATCATGAGTATACATACTACAACATTACATTAACATACCCGAACGCCGTACTCTTCTCAGGCCCTTAGATTGCATGTGCACCCTACTCCCAAAACCCGAAGGGTTCAAACCGAACGGAACCAGGCTAAGAAAGACGGTGCGGAAGGTTGGGTCACCGTCAAAGGCCGGAGCCGCGATTTGTTGTTTTAAAAGGGGTTGCAGGGTCCCTTGTAAAGGTGCCCAAAAGGATTCTGTGAAGGAGTTGGTGTTCAGGAGTTACCTTGAACTACCAAGACCTACTGGAAGGTAGGGCCCCCATAAATTCCTCTCTGGGGTTTATTGTGCGAACCTACGAAGAAGTAGTTTGTGTTTGCTTAAGGTGGGGCTTAGGGCTTAGGTTTCAGAGGGGTTCGTCGGAGGTTTGCCATGCAGTGCAGGCCTGAGAGAGCTGCCATGAAAAAACCCTGCCGCTTGCACACTCCTATAGGTGCACACTTGCGTAGGGGCCGAAATGATTACCAACCAACACGGTTCATGCTGTTGTACGATAATAAACACCAACACCCGTTTCCAATTATCAAGGCACCTATATATTGTACCCGGAACCCCTCAATTGTAGTCTTCTTTCGTGACTGTGCATAGAGACACCCCGACTTTAGGGGGGTTGGGGTGTAGGGATATCAGCAGTGTTGTTGTCATCTCAATCGTCATACGTAGTCGTAGTAGTAGTCGTAGGAATAGTACTGGTGGTGGTGGTGGTGGTGGCAGTAGTAGTAGCAGTAGTAGTGGCAGGTATTGTAGTAGGAGTAGTAGTAGCAGGAGTAGTAGTAGTAGCAGCAGGAGTAGTAGTAGTAGTAGTAGTAGTAGTAGTAGTAGTAGTAGTAGTAGTAGTGGCAGTAGTAGTAGTAGTAGTAGTAGTAGTAGTAGTGGTAGTGGTAGTGGTAGTGGCAGGTATTGTAGTAGGAGTAGTAGTAGCAGCAGGAGTAGTAGTAGTAGCAGCAGGAGTAGTAGTAGTAGTAGTAGTAGTAGTGGCAGTAGTAGTAGTAGTGGTAGTGGTAGTGGTAGTGGTAGTGGTAGTGGTAGTGGTAGTGGTAGTGGTAGTGGTAGTGGTAGTGGTAGTGGTAGTGGTAGTGGTAGTGGTAGTGGTAGTGGTAGTGGTAGTGGTAGTGGTAGTAGTAGTAGTAGTAGTAGTAGAAGTAGTAGTAGTATGAGTAGTGGTAGTAGTAGTAGTAGTAGTAGGAATAGTAGTAGCAGTAGTAGTAGTAGCAGTAGTAGCAGTAGTAGTAGTAGTAGTAGTAGTACAACTCTTCTTGCTATTAATCGTGGTGACAGCAGTAGAATTGATGCCAGCAGTGGTGGCAGTCGTAGTGGTAGGAGCAGTAGTGAGAGGATTATGGGGTGGAGGAGGAGGAGCAGAAGGAGGAGGAGGAGGTGTAGCTGTAGAAGTAGCAGTAGAGTGCCTTTGGGCGGTACCACTGCATAACTGCTAGCTCGGCAATGGCAGTGACATCTCTGCAGCTTCCAAAACTAGCTGCTTTCCGCATTGGGATGTAGCCTTTCGCCTTAAACCGGTAGCCGCCTTGAACGGCTCCTTAAGCCCTAGCTTCGAGAAGCTAAGCGGTCCTGCCAGGAAATCAGGGAACCTCCTATGCTGAGGAGTCCGACAAGTGCCTCCGTCACAATACGGTGTAGGGTTTAAGGCTTGGCGGTGAAATAGTATCTGCGGTTTGAGGGATGAGGCTAGCGGCTAGATTTGAGGTTTGGGGTCCTGAGTTGTCTCAACAAAAACTGTCTAATCCCTGAACCACCACAGCACAGGAGCCGTAAAAAACATCGCCCAACACTGTATGCGAGAAAACTGGAGCCTCAAACCTGAATTGAACCCGCAACAGTGCAGTACTTGTTGTAACCTTTTATTTCCGGGGGTTTACTTCTGAACTGAATAGTAGGACAAATGTTACTGTGAAACCAACCTCCCTTTGCGCAGTTCATGTAGCACCGACCAATTTGAAATGGTAGCGGACCCAGAGACTCCAACATCCCTTAATTAAGGAATATTCCTTAAATCATATTAGGGACCTTACTATAATCTAAGGTATATTCCCTAACTCTTTTATAGAACCCCTATAGATCCCTCTGTAAGGAACGCTTAGGGCTTAGGTATATTCCCAAATTACGGGATATTGGAGTCTCTGGGGAGCTGGCGGCCCCTGTGGACGAGCTACCGGCAACGTGGCCGAAGTTTGCAGGCTGAGAGCAACGGTGCTGGCGTGGCCCTCAGGCAACACCGTCACAGGCTTGTGCACTGACGGACACAATCAGGTCAGAACGCAGACCTCGAGGCACGACTATAGAGCAGCAGAAGGCAGGAGAGGCGTATCGTTTGTTTGTGCGTGGGAGACCGAGACAAGCCCGCCAGTGAGAGGCGAAGTAGACGGTGCACAACATATGGTCACGCTGAGGGCGGTTGCAGGAATCCGCGTTTGATCAGCGGTGGTGTCGGCGAAGCCCCAGTGACCGAGGCCATACCAGGCCGGCCATTCAGGAAACGCCGGGTGATGATCTGGCATGGAGAGCAAATTAGAAGGCACAGAGGAAGCGGACGTAAACAACGCCGAAGGCCAAGCTCGTCAGCCACGGAAACGTTCGAACTCTGTGGCGGTGCAGGCGTGGATGCCGCGGCCCTGCTCGAAGAGTCCGCCGCGCGGCAGAAGGGACTGCGAGCGGCAATGCGCGCAGACCAACGCCGAAAAGCAGGCTGGGAAGCGACCCTGTGTAGTACGAACAGAGCACATGTACAATGAAAGGACAGCCGCGGCCAGAATGCGTTCTGTGGGAGGACGTCCAGGAGGTGCTGGAAAGCAACTGGCCAGCACGCAAAAGCAGTTGATGTTTCTTGCCAGAGTCAAGGGCTTTGCAACCTCCAGCACTTCGTCTCGCAAGGCGGACGTCGCAGCTGATGCAGAGCTTCTTCGAAGACGGTCACATGAGCCGACTTTCCGTCCAACAAGCCCTGGAGCTTGTGGTCGGAAGCTGAGGGAAGTACATGCTATATTCAGACTCCTCGGTACTTCACCTAGGATGTTCGACACACGCAGGTCCTAGGTAGAGCACCTGTACTGCTCGCGAGAAGCTCTCACAAGACACCTACTCGCGGTACGGGGCTTCATCTACCAGCGCTTCTCGGCGCACTGCCACCTCGAAGCGGAGGCAGGTGTCTTCCCCCGACCAAGCATGATCCAGATGGATGGACTTCGTCTATAGTCAGGCGGACGCCACGGCAGCACTTGCCAACAGTGGTGAAGGCCGGCCGGCTCAGGCGGCGCGAGCTAAAGCTCGTGCCGCAAAGGCCGAAGCCAAGGCGCGCGCAAAGCGCCTCCAAGAGCTGGAAAAGAAAGTCGCCAAAAGGCGCAAGGCCAGCGGGGCGCGAGAACCGCTGTGCAGAACACTCCAACAGATCTTTGCTAGGACGAGGAGCGCTGGCGAAAGACCTCCAACGACAACCGCCGGAACAAGCGCGCTGAACTGAAAAGGAGGGCAAAAGAAGGAGACGCAGAGGCTCCCCTCATCGAGAAGCATGGGATGTAATAGAACTGATGCTCTTGCAGGCTAAAACGAAGTTGCAAGAGCTGCGCGACGCCGACAAAAAGCGGCAGAAGGATAAGCGCCTGCGGGACCAAGAGGAGGCCCTCCTGGAAAACTAGAGCCACGATCGGCTGGAAATCCATTGTTCGTCAGGAAATGACGCCGGAGCTGGTGGCCTCGGACGGCGTGTTGCCTGCACGTGGCAAAGCCAAGGCGAGGTCACGTCCCAGCAGGCACGAGCAAGTACCGCGTGGCACTGAGGACGGCAAGAAGACTCCGGCGAAAGCAGGCCAATCCCAAAGAAAATAGTGGCACTGCATTGAGCTCAGAGCTGCAGGAACCAAGACGAAGAGAGCGGCACAAACGCAAGGTCCAGTGTTCAGCAAGTAATGCTGTCGCTCTGTGACCAGAGACGCAGCGGCCGGGGCCGTAGGTCGTATAAGCAAAAGAAGAGCTCAGGCGCGGGGGAGCTAGCGCAACGAGCTCGCAGCTCGAAGGCGCACGTGACACGAGGTCGCAAAAAAAGCGCCAACAAGAGGCTAGATCCAAGATGCACGGACTCCGGTGCCACGCGCGACATGCCAAGCCCTGAGCTCTTTATGACAGGAGACATCGACAAGTGCGGTGGTCGCCCCAGTCAAAAGCCTACTCCAAAATATGGTACCCCTAATTTTCGGAAACCCTACATCCCGTAGAGCCCTTTATAAAGGGACCCTTATAGTACCTTTATAGTAACCCTTTAAAGGAACCTTAAGATACCCCTAATTTTCGGAAGCTCTCTAATTAGAATAAGGTCTTAGAGTATTTCTACTATCGTTGCATACAGGAGCCCTCAGGAGCCTAGGGTTTAGGGTTCAGGGTTTAGGGTTTAGGGTTTAGGGTTTAGGATTTAGGGTTTAGGGTTTAGGGTTTAGGGTTTAGGGTTTAGGGTTTAGGATTAGGATTGAAGGGATGTTGGGGCTCTCCGAGCATCAGTCAGGGGTTGGAGATGATGGGTTCAAGAGCTGCTGTAGAACCCTAAACGTGTTTAGGGTTTAGGGTTTAGGAAACCCTTAACCATAAAGCTTAGGGTTTAGGGTCTAGGGTTTGGGGTTTAGGGTTTAGGGAACCCTAAACCATAAAACCCTGAAGCCTAAACCCTCACCCTAAAACCTAGGCATTACATTTGCAGCGAGAGCGTCGCGCTGGAGAGCAAACCTGCCTCTGCCATGCCGCCAGGATTTTCTTTGGGTTTTTTCTAGGATTTCGGAAGAGTTTTACATCAAGGTCTTCTTCGGAGAAAGCCCTAAACCGCGTTTTTAGTATACAAGCTTTGAGGCCTTTGGGGTTCAGGGTTTTGGTCCATTGATGTGGCTCTTTGCTCTTCAAGGTAGGCCTTTGGGATATTTTATGTTTTCCCTTCTTGGGCTTAATAGGACCCTATTTACGAGTATTTTTCAGAGGCTTTAAACGGCCAACCTAGTCTTCTTGGGGGAGTTTTGGGCTTAAGGCTTCAACCAACGTCCCCTGCGCAGCGTGGCTTGATCGCCCTCATGTCGACGCCCCGTACCTCAATCGCCATGCTCTACCCTAAACCCTAAACCTTAAACCTTAAATCCTCCGGGCTACGCAGAAAAGGAGGTCACAAAAAACAAACTCTAAATCCTGAACACTAGACAAACTCACGTCCCGTAGCCCAAGAGCTCGCCAGGGTTCCGCAGAAACGCGGAAGCTGGAGGAGGGGGAGATCATCCAGGTTGCCTCAACATGTGGAAGTGGGCCAAGGGGGGTTAGGGATCAGGTTTTGGGTCTTGGGGTGTGGGGTAATTAGGGTGTAGGGTTTAGGGTTTAGGGATGGAATTTAGCGTTTAGGTTTGGGTTCTGGGGTTAGGTTTGGGCGACTGTGTTCAAAGTGTGGAACTTCGATTTGCCGTTAGGCAATAAACCCCTAACCTTAGACCTTAAACCCTAAACCCTAGACGGGTTTACCGCCGTCTTGGAGACGTTCTTTGACCTTCTTAGAAGGCGCCGCGAGCGGCAGCTTCGAGAAACAGTGTAGCTTGTTGCCTAAACCCTAAACCCTTAAGCTTAAGCCTCAAAGCCCTAAAGAATTGGGGTTTAGGCTTTAGGGTTGATTAAACCCTAGAACCCTAAAGCTTAAACCTCAAAGCCTACAGGATTGGAACACAGGGGTCTTCAGTTTGAGGACTCAGGGCCTGGACGACCAGTCGTCGTTTTTTTTGTGGCGGTCTTTCTTGCAAGTGTTACTTGCATGCACCAGTCGCCAATCGTCGTCGTCAGAGTTGGTCGGGGCGGTTGTAGTCAAGTCGAAGTCATAGACGTGGTCATGGAGATACCCGTTGCCGTTGTCTCAGCTGCATGTGTCGTGTTCGTACGGGCAACTGTGGCAGCAACAGCCGTATCTGATCTACCTTCACGTTCATCACACCACCGTTACCACCACCATCACCATCGTTATCACAAAACCCTAAACCCTAAACCGTTACAACATCGCTATCACCATCATTACCACCGGATTCATTATCAGCAGCATCGGCCACCGTAGCTCGCGTTCCGAGTCTTGGCCGCCATGAAGCACAGGTACCCAGAGACTCCAATATCCCCTAAGGCCCTAAGGAATATTCCTTAAATCATACTAGGGATCCTACTTTAAATTAACGTATATTCCTTAATGAAGGAATATACCTTAAATTAAAGTAGGATCCCCCCTAGTATGATCTAAGGAATATTCCTTAATTAAGGGATATTGGAGTCTCTGGGTAGTTTCGGCAAGTGCTGCTCTCCGAGCTGCCCTTTCGGATCCAAGTGCAATGAAGCACCATGGTACTCGCCGCAGGATCAGGTCCCAAACCTTAAGACTCCATGTGCCCATATTGTAGGTACTTAGGCCTTTAAGGGGTCCCTATATAGGTACTTTAAGGCCGAAGTACCCTCTTGATCTATCAGGGGTAACGGCAACAGGACAATCTCTCCGAAAGAAATACGAACCATATCAGCCCAACGTCTGAGCTCAAGTTTGAAGCAGTCTGTGACCCCCGAACCCTCTAACCGCCCCAAAGCCAAGCCCTTCAACCCTAAAGCTTAAACCTCGACCTTACCCTGAAACCCTGAGCCAAAACACCCCGGCCGCCCACCCGAGCGTTCCCACCATGGGCTCCGTGCCGGAAGGCAGGAGATCTCTTCTAGGAAGCAGAGCAGAGTCCAGGGGCTCAGGATTACAATTCGGGGCACAGGGCTTCGCAACCCTAAACCCCTAAACCTTAAACCGAAGACCCTAAACCCTAATCGCCTAAGCTGACCTAAATCCTAAACCTTAAAAACCGTAGACCCTAAACCCTAATCGCCTAAACTGACCTAAATCCTAAACCCCGGAAAAGCCGCAGATCCTCAATAGGACCTAAACGCCTCATCCTTAGACCCTGGACCCTGAACCATATTTAGGGTTTAGGGTTTAGGGTCGAGGGAACGGGGACTGGATAATCTATCAGCCTTCAGTTGCCAGTGTTGTTCCTTTATCAGGGTTCCTTAAGATAATGAGAGTATAATACACCCACCCAAACCGTATGCCTTTAACCCGCATGGAACCCTTCTCGAACTTTAAATCTATCTCAAAAGAACCGCTGGAGCACTGTTCGAGTTGTTAAGGCTCCACCCTTGTGTATAGAACCGTTTTAAATAGCCCTTAAACCACATGACCCCAATCCCCCAAACTCCTAAACCCTAAACTCTAAACCCCTGAACCCCTTTTCTACCCTTATAGTCGCCCTCACAGACATCATGAAAGGCCCCTGAACCTCATTACCCCAAAGCCCAGCACCCCTAAGCCCTAAACCCAGAGCATTCTTCTGCAGTCTGGGCATCCTCAAGACTCTTTGAACCGTAAAACCCTATAAAGCCTTCATGAAGGCCCTGGTCCTTGCAAACCCTCTCGAGTCCGTATATGATCACCAGCCTGCGCGTTCTGCGTGTGTTTGTCCAGATGTGGCTGGGGCGCATCCTCTGCCTACTGGCGCTCGCCCAGAAGATCCACAGCCGCCACTGGGTCTTATTGTAGGAACCTGATTGAGAAACCTTGGGTCTTGACTGGGGTTCTGCAGGTTCCTTATATGAATCCTACTATATTGGGGGTTATAGGGCCAGCGTTTCTCAATCAGGATCCTACAATAGATGATCTGATATTGTACATAATGCTATACCGTATTCTACTATATCATATTTTGTGATCCGGACTATAGCTGCAAATACGTCAGAAACACTATGCGCAAACGCCGAACGAAGGTGTTGATGGGGGTCTTGGTCAGAACATATTTGTCGGGCTGCAGGTAAGAGTTGCAGGCTTTAAACTCGCAAGCTAAGCTCCAAAACCCCTACACTCCACATCCAAGCCCTTAGCTTCGAACTCTGAATCCTAGCATCCTCAGCTGAGACCCTCCCAAATCCCCAAACCGAAAAGCCCTACACCCTTACTTTGAAGCTCCATAGGGTTGAGCTGGGGCCCTAAACCCTAAACCCTTAACCCTAAACCCTAAACCCCCATGTTTAGGCAGACGGCAAGGAGCCCACAAAGGCAAAGCGCCGACCAGAAGAGCCCCAAACCCTAAACCCTAAGACTCCGAACACCAAAGCCTAAACCTATCCAGGGTTTAGGGTTTAGGGTTTAGGGTTTAGGTAATAGCCCTATAAAGCCTAAAACCCCAAACCCGAAACCTCAAGCCCCCAAAGCCTCAACGCACAATGGCCTCAAGTGCCGAAAAGCCCAGGGCTGATCAAGTCCATGGAGGTCTACTGGACCCCGCGAAGTTCTGTTGCAGAACAAGGTTGCTGTTCAATATGGGTGGTTGTCATAAAACAATGGTCCCTTGTTGGGTCCCTAGTTTTATACGGCACCTATTATTTAGGGTACCCAAAAAAGGGGCCGTAATTTTGACAACTACCTATATCGAAGCCTGAAGAATTACACACATTTTTCCGTAGGGTTCCTTATCATATGTATAGTAGAGCATACCCTCTAACCCAAATCTAACCATCAAGGCTCCTAGAACAATTGGGTTACGAGTATGGGTATGCTTAGGTTTCTAGTATGAATCCCTAAACCCTAAACCCTAAACCATATGATTACGGTGGTGAATGTGATGGTGATGAGAGCGCGTCTGATCACATTTGTTATTGTCCTGGCCATCTTTTTAGTTCCCAGAGACTCCCGTTGTCGTTGCAGGTGTCGGGTTGAAAGCAGAAGAAGCCCCAAACCCTAAACCTCGAACCCCACCTTAGACCTCAAAACCGGAAACCCTAAACTCCAAAACCCGAATCTCAAACCCTAAATCCTAAGCTGCAGCCCTGAGCCCGAAGAGAGGACCGTGCCCGATCAGCCTTTGCAGCTTCTGCGCTGTGGCGGCTGGAGCTGTGCAGAGAACATGGTTGTATCTCACCATTATATAGACGCCAATTACCTATACTGTTTTGGGGGTTCCTTGTTTGTTTTACAGTATAATATACCCCCCAGAAGCCCTATTCTAATTATTAAGTTGTATCTCACCATGTATGGTCTAGGTTCATGGGAGATTATTCCCCTTTTGCCCTTTTTGTTTTGGGGTCTCCTTATCAAAACAGTAATATTAACAAAAAGGTACCCTCAATATTAAGGGGCTACTCAGGAACCTAGTGGTTGTTGGCCGCGAGTAGCACGTAGTGATGACCTATGTTTCTCGTCGTTGTCGCCGTCGTTCATGGATGTTGATGTCGTTGTTGTGACATGCTGAGACTCGTCGCCCTTTTCACCACACAACCTACTGGCATGGAACTTATCTCCAGTTGTATATGACGAGTTTTCTTCAACTTCCACACCGGTCGAAACCAACACCTTAAACCCGGTTTAAGCTTACAGGTCTGGGGCTTCGTGTTGCCCAGGTATCCGAAGATGGACTGTTCCTCATCACCAGCCATGACAAGGAAGTCTGCTTTTGGGCCGCCTGCCTGCAAGGGGCCCCTAAATGCAAAAAGCGCTCAACTCACAGACCCCAAGCCCCGGAAGCCCTAAATCCCAAACTCAGAGACGTCAAGCCCTAAACCTAAAAATTATCAAAACACAGGCTTGGGGGGCTCAACAGCTCAAAGAGCTTCGTGCCTGTGCTTAGGCAGTTGGCCTCCAAGCCCTTGCTGGTGGCATCGTTTTCCAGTCGTTCGCTTTCGAAGTCATCTCAACAATACAGGGGCCTAAATGACTACCAATACCATCTTGGGGTTCCTGATTTTAACTATGGGATAATATAACCCCCAAAAACCTTGGTCTAATTGTTAAGGCGCCGAAATTACAATCCTCCGCCCCAGCACCCAAGCAGGCCCACTTCAAGCTTCTAAACCCCGAAGGCCAAAATTCCTGTCAAAAAGATGACCACGGAGCCATTCGAAGCCTGTAAAATGTAAAAGCCCTAAACCCTAAACCCTAAAGCCCTAAACCCCTAAAGCCCTAAACCCCTAAACCCTAAACCCTAAATCCTGAACCCCAAGCCCTAAATGCTGTAGACCCCGGGTCCTAGCACCCTGGGGGCCGGGTTATGAGCCCGAAACTCTCAGCCTCTTTTAAGTATAGGGGCCTTTTTTACGGTTTAGGGTTTAGGGTTTAGGGAATTATTAAGGGCCTTAATAATTAAGGGACTTCCCAGGGTTCCTTTAAAGGGGTCTGTAAGGGCTACTATAAGGGCTATTGTTAGGATTTAATAGAGGTTCCTCAGTAGCTGAGTGGATACACTTTCACTTTTTTGGGATATTACTACTGGAAGGGGCAGGGGACTTAGTAAGTTGGTTATAAGTAGGGTTATAATTAGGGTAACTCCATTGAGGGCACTTATAACTCTACTTACAACCTACTTACTAAGTCCCCTGCCCCTTCAAGTACCCACTATAAAACTGAAAGTGTACACTTCTTGGGGCTTATGAACTCAGCAATGAAGGTTCTGAACTACCATACTTTAATACTTTTTGGGGGGACCGGTTCCTTCAAGGATCCATTTTGAAACATAAGTTTCTGTTTTTCCGCTTGGCTACTTCAAAGCCCAGAAACCCTAAACCCTTAAACCCTTAACCCCTGAACCCTAAAACCCTAAACCCTAAACCCTAAAATCCTGAACCTCTAAAACCCTAAAGCCCTACAACCCTAAACCCCCCAGAAAGCCTCCGCCCTGAGCGCCAGGAGATGCCCTCGTGTAGCGTGGGCTACCTTGAAGCCCACTGTGAAGAGGCCAGGGCTTTGAACTGTCTGGTTCTTAGTAGGTATTAGGCTTCCTTTAAGGGTTACTATAAGGGTTATACTATAAGGGTTATACTATAAGGGTTATACTATAAGGGTTATACTATAAGGGTTATACTATAGGGGTTTAGGGTTCTTTGTGGGCTGGTCTGGTTCTTAGTAGGGAATGGGGGAATGGGTTTTAGGGACTAGGGGTCCGTTCCCCCATTCCTTACTAAGCACCAGGGAGTTGAAAGTAGCTCCAAGGGCCCAAGTACCGCATAATCATATACTCTCCCAAATCCTAACCTACATAACTACTATTCTAAAACCAACTAGAATAGGGTTCAGGGTTTGGGGCTGACAACATTCAATACACAGGCATTGACAGTTCAGGAGTTTAGGTTTTAAGGTGTAGGGGTTGTTTACATAGTTGAATAAGCAAAGATTTTGAACAATATAGGGGCTCTTTAGCTTTCACAGGGTTTCATGGGGTTTTGAGCCTGGCGACCTGTTACCACTTAGGCTAGGGTTTTCGGGTCACATGCACAATAATTCTTTAGGGAATTCAAGGGGATATCATTTCCAATCCTACCCCTTTCCAGAATTTTCAGCTTCACAGGGACATGAGGGCACCATTTGGGGCTTTCTTCAAATGAAGGCTCTTAACCCTAAACCCTAAACCCTAAAACCCTAAGCCCTAAACCCCCTGAAACGATCCATGAAGAGCTCTTAAACAGAAGGGGCCTAGAAGGACTCTTGAAGAACTTTTAGAGTTTAGGGGTTAGGGTTTAGGGTTTTAGGGTGTAGGGTTTAGGGCTTAGGGTTTAGGGTTTTAGGGTGTAGGGTTTAGGGCTTAGGGTTTAGGGTGTTCCCTGCAAGCGTCGCGCCTCGACCCAAGAGGTCGTGGGCGGCGCGCCGCGCTAAAGCTAAAGTCCCACCCCGAGACCTCCCAGTCACTACTCTTTTAGGGTTTAGGGTTTTTTTTTAAATAGTGCCTTGAGTCTTCTGTTGCTCTGGGCTCTTCTTGTGCCAAAGATTGATGGACAATCCAAAATTGTAAACCCTAAGTCTTAAATCCTAAATCCTAAACTCTAAATCTTAAATCCTAAATATTAGCCACCTTAAAGGCCCGCGGGGACGGCCCGGAATCCAAAATCGTAAACCCTAAATCTTAAATCGTAAACTCCAAATCCTAAATCCTATAAAAGCTTTTTCAAAACCACGGGACGGCCAGAACCCAAAATCCTAAATCCAAAATCGTAAACTCTAAATCCTAAACCCTTAATCTTAAATCCTGAATTTAAAGGCAAAGGATTCGGGTCCAGACAATGTCGCGGGGGTCCCTGAACACTAGTCCTAAATTTAGCCACCTTAAAAGCCCCCGGGGACGGCCCGAACGCAAAATCCTCAATTTTTCAAGACACAGGATGGGGGTCCAGGCAATGTCGCGGGGGCCCTGGACACTAATCCTAAATTTAGCCACCGTAAAGGCCTCCGGGGACGGCCCGAACTCGTAAACCCGAAATCCTAAATCCTAAAGCCCTAAATCCTAAATCCTACACAACCCTAATTCTTAAATCCTTTAAATCAAAACGAAGTTTGCCATGTTAAATTCTGTTTGTAAAATGCATGTTTTAGACTAGTGGCCCAAAATCCTAAATCCAAAATCGTAAACTAAATCCTAAACCCTGAATTTTAAAGGCAAAGGATTCGGGTCCAGGCAAATGGCCCATCTCGGTGTCCTCCCCATATTGGCGCCTCCCAGGGGACGGCCCGAACCCAAAATCCTCTATCCAAAATCGTAAACCCTAATCCTAAACCCTAAATAGGCAATGTCGGGGCCCTGGACACTAGTCCTATATTTGGCCACTTTAAAGGCTTCCGGGGACGGCCCGAACCCAAAATCCTAAATCCTAAATCGTAAACCCTAAATCCTAAATCCTAAAATCCGAAATCCTTTAAATCAAAACGAATTTTGCCATGTTAAAGTCTTTTCGTAAAAGGCGCGCTTTAGACTAGGCTCGTGGCCCATCTCGGGGTCCTCCCCATATTGGCCTAAATCCTACATCCTACGAACGGCCCGAACCCAAAATCCTAAAACCAAAATCGTAAATCCTAAGTCCAAAATTCAAAGGCCTCCGGCAACCAATCGGACCCAAAATCCTTTATCAAAAATCGTAAATCGTAAATCCTAAATCCCAAAGGCTACCGGGGACGGCCCGAACCCAAAATCCAAAATCGTAAACCCTAAATCCTGAATCCTAAAAGCCCCCTGGAACGGCCCGAACCCAAAATCCTAAATCCAAAATCGTAAACCCTAAATCCTCAATCCTAAAAGCCCCCGGGAACGGCCCGAACCCAAAATCCTAAATCCAAAATCGTAAAACCTAAATCCTAAATCCTAAAGGCGCCCGGGAACGGCCCGAACCCAAAATCCGAAATCCAAATTCGCAAACCCTAAATCCTAAAGGCCCCCCGGGAACGGCCCGAATCCAAAATCCTAAATCCTAAATGTCCCCCGGAACGGCCCGAACCCAAAATCCAAAATCCAAAATCGTAAACCCTAAATCCTAAATCCTAAAAGCCCCCGGGAACGGCCCGAACCCAAAATCCTAAATCCAAAATCGTAAAACCTAAATCCTAAATCCTAAATGCCCCCCGGAACGGCCCGAACCCAAAATCCTAAATCCAAAATCGTAAACCCTAAATCCTAAATCCTAAAGGCCCCCGGGAACGGCCCGAACCCAAAATCCTAAATCCAAAATCGTAAACCCTAAATCCTAAATCCTAAAGGCGCCCGGGAACGGCCCGAACCCAAAATCCTAAATCCAAAATCGTAAATCCTAAATCCTAAATCCTAAAGGCCACCGGGAACGTCCCGAACCCAAATTCTGAATCCTAAATCCTAAAGGCCCCCCGGGAACGGCCCGAATCCAGAATCCTAAATCCTAAATGCCCCCCGGAACGGCCCGAACCCAAAATCCTAAATCCAAAATCGTAAACCCTAAATCCTAAATCCTAAAAGCCCCCGGGAACGGCCCGAACCCAAAATCCTAAATCCAAAATCGTAAACCCTAAATCCTAAATCCTAAAAGCCCCCGGGAACGGCCCGAACCCAAAATCCTAAATCCAAAATCGTAAAACCTAAATCCTAAATCCTAAAGGCGCCCGGGAACGGCCCGAACCCAAAATCCTAAATCCAAAATCGTAAACCCTAAATCCTAAATCCTAAAGGCCCCCGGGAACGGCCCGAACCCAAAATCCTAAATCCAAAATCGTAAACCCTAAATCCTAAATCCTAAAGGCGCCCGGGAACGGCCCGAACCCAAAATCCTAAATCCAAAATCGTAAATCCTAAATCCTAAAGGCCACCGGGAACGGCCCGAACCCAAATTCTAAATCCTAAATCCTAAAGGCCACCGGGAACGGCCCGAACCCAAAATCCTAAATCCAAAATCGTAAACCCTAAAACCTAAAACCTAAAGGCCGCGGAAGGCCAGAACCCAAAATCCTAAATCCAAAATCCTAAAGGCCCCCGAGAACGGCCGAACCCAAATCCTAAATCCAAAATCCTAAATCCAAAATCGTAAACCCTAAATCCTAAATCCTAAAGGCCACCGGCCCGAACCCAAAATCCTAAATCCAAAATCGTAAACCCTAACTCCTAAATCCTAAAGGCCACTGGGAACGGCCCGAACCCCAAATCCTGAATCCTAAATCCTAAAGGCGCCCGGGAACGGCCCGAACCCAAAATCCTAAATCCAAAATCGTAAACCCAAAATCGTAAACCCTAAATCCTAAATCCTAATTTTTATTGGCAAAGGAGTGGGGTCCAGGCTTTAGGGTAATATAATATATTAAAGGCCTGTACGGCCTGGTACCGCCTTTCAAGGCTGCATAAGAGGCGTCACGGCCCTCGAAGCTAACTNTTTTATTGGCAAAGGAGTGGGGTCCAGGCTTTAGGGTAATATAATATATTAAAGGCCTGTACGGCCTGGTACCGCCTTTCAAGGCTGCATAAGAGGCGTCACGGCCCTCGAAGCTAACTCTTCTGCGGGCTAGGGTCAGTATTGACCTCGACCAGCCAGATTTCCTGCTCTGGTCTCGGTTGCCTTCGCTTGTGGCTCGGCGGGCTCGCTGCGGCCCGCTGCCTAGCCGGCAGCTGATTAGGGCCTTGCTCGCAGTTTTAGGGTGTAAGGTTTAGGGGTTAGGGTTTAGGGTTTTAGGGTGTAGGGTTTAGGGGTTAGGGTTTAGGGTTTTAGGGTGTAGGGGTTAGGGCTTAGGGTCTAGTGTTTTAGGGTGTAGGGTTTAGGGGTTAGGGTTTAGGGTTTTAGGGTGTAGGGTTTAGGGCTTAGGGCTTAGGGTTTTAGGGTGTAGGGTTTAGGGCTTAGGGTTACCGACCCTGACCTAGCTCCTCAGTAGAATCCTTTGTTCCTCGTTTAATTCTGGGTTCCGTTTTAATTTTAAGGGACCCTTTGAATAACCCTCGAAGAACTCTTAAACAATCGTTTGGAGTCTTTTTAGGACTCAGGTCAAGGAGCTTGTGGATGAAAGCGGCGAGGTCTCTCAACCTTAAAGTCAACAGCTTTCATCCCAGTAGGGTCCAGAGGTTAGGGTAGATATGAGTCTGGTTTAGGGTCTCGGCTAGATATGGGTAGATCCTATATTATCCTTGGGAGTTGTTTTTTTTTGAATTTCGTTCATCTAAAACCCAAGAGAATATTGATACCATCATATGTATTATGGTTCTAAGGGGGGTAAAGGATCAACCTTATATCCTAAGCCGGCTCTGCAGACGAAGATGATCGTCTGCAGAACGATGCCGAGCTCTTCCGCTGCCCTGGCAGCTCCTCGGCTCGACTTGAAGGTTGTAAATTTAATATAGGGGCCTTAATAATTAGAATAGCTTTTCGGGGCCCATTATACTATAATTATAGAAATTTATCAAGGCCCCTATAGTCAACGAGTTTCGGGTTTAGGGTTTACAAGGGCTCCGGTGTAATATGGGGGCTTGAATATTCGAATTCAAGCCCCCATGTTCAAACAATATTGTTTGAACATTTACAAAAGCGATGCCATAAAGATCCTTTATACCATTGTAGACTAGTAGGCACCAAAGCCTTTAAGGAACCTTCATAGTATCCCTTATCGCAACCGTTATAGGAACCCTTAAAGGGACCTTTATGGGCTCCAGCCGGTCGCTATAAGCTTGCCGTACTGGGTTGAGAAGCGGTTTAGAGGTGTCAGAATTTAGCTTCGGGTTCCTTACACGGCTCGCGCAAGGCCCAAAATCCCTCTGAGTACGTGTTACATTGATCTTCGTAGGTTATCTTGCGCTACAAGCGGCCCAGTATTATGTTCCAAGGTGTATTCCTCATCAGGTCGGGGGGTGTGGGGCGTTCTGGGTCAGTCTTTAATGGGGCGCTTCGGATCGGTACGGTGCTTCATTTATCTCTAGCTTTTTTTAAAGCTTTGGTTCGGGTTCCGGGGTCTAATTGCAAAGCTTGCATGTTTGGGGGTGCCGGCAACAGAACACCTCCAGAGCGTTCTGTCACACTTTCTGAAATGTATAGAGCCTTAAGCAAACTGATCTTACGAAAGGCATAGGGCTAAGTGCGTGCGACCAGTAGTATCGTGGATTCTCAGGCTTCGGCTTCTTGCGATTATCGGTCATACGACACGTGTTTTCACAGGGGCAGGCAACAGCGACCGCTGCTCTTGGTTCGGCTCCCCCACCCCTTCTGTTCTGCTTTTCTTACTCCTCCTGCCACACACTACACACTAGTACGACGTCTGGCACGAGCTGCTCCGTCATTTGTTGCGATGCTGAGTCTTCTACTTCTATTGCATTTACAAGTGCAGCCGTTCCTGCCGTTGTTACATCGCTACTATCATGAGATCTGTTAGTGGTGGACGTCGACGTAGTCGTAGTCGCAATGCCCGGCAGCAGCAGCAGCAGCAGCAGCGGCGGCAGCAGCAGCAGCAGCAGCAGCGGAAGAGAAGAAGAACAAGCTCAGGCCCACCGCAAGCCCTAAAACGACTCCAAATCCTCAGAGGTCCCATGTTTCAAGCTGCAAGTCCTACTCCCGGCTACTCCTTCGAAGTCGTACCTCCTCAAACCTGAACTCTGCTTGAATCTTCCCTACGACGGCTTAAAGTTTATGGTTTAGACTGGAGTTAAATGGGAGTTTCCGAAAATTAGGGGTACCTTATTTTGGGGTCCTTATAATAGGGAGCCTATTATTTAGGGTACTATATTAGGGTCCCCTATTTTCGGAAACTCCCAAATCCCGAATAGCCTAAACCCTAAACCCTAAACCCTATAGAGTTAAATCCCGAACCTTAATCCTGAACTATGTGGAAGGCAAAGCCTGAATCAGTTGCACTTGTCAGTTGGTGCGCGACTTCGCTTTGGCCGTCGCAGTCAAGAACGAGGTTCCAAACCCTAAACCCCTAAACCCTGAACCCTAAATCCTGAGACCTAGTTTGCAGTCGGAAAAAGCAGCTCAAACCCCTAAATCCTGAACCCTAAGCCCTTGCTCAATGGCCGGGCGGTTGCTTGAGTATTTGGGGCTCTGGGTCCAGGGCTTCGGATTCTGTTTACCACGATGAACCCCATCTTTTCGCGTGTGGATTCGTATCCCGTAAATATTATGTTGTGTGTTGGCTGTTTCTTTCGTTTCATTGGGAATAGGGTTCCGGATTTAGTGTTTGGGGCGCAGGTTTTGGAGCTGATCAATGGGGCTTCGGCCTTGAGGGCATTTATGGCGTGCTCTGGCATTCTGTATATTTTGGAATCATGTGTTTGGGGCTACAGATAAGTAGATTTATGAGATTTCCAGGGGTTTATGACTTATCAGGATCAGGGGCTCAGGAACGAGTCTTTTTGAGTTTCGGGTTTAGGGTTAGGGTTTGTGAGTAGTATCTTGTTTTGTTTCCACATATGTTCATTCCTGGTCGATGAGTTCGTTTGACAGTCTTATTATGGCAGTTCTTGCAATCAACAGTTAGTTTGTTGCTTGGACCATCATTATCATTATCGTGAGTTAGAACCACCTTCATGTTAACCTGATGAGGATCGTCATCAGAAGCATTGTTATCGTCTTCAGCAGTATCATTATCACGAGCATGTTCATGACCACGTTCATGGCTTTGACCATGATCATGTTTATCACTAGCGCTTTGTTTTTTCATGCTCATGCTGTGGTGCAGTTTCACCTTCATTGCCATTATATATTTGACTCGACCATCATGTTCATATGGGCCGTATGGGTGCTATTCGCACTGTTCGTGTTGCCACCATCACCGTGATGTTCCGGTTGCAGTTTATGCTACCGCTGCTAGTGCCGTCGCTATTCCTGCAGGACTTGTTTCTCTTGCAGCACACCCTAAGCCCTAAATCTCAACCCCGAGCCCTCATCCCTAAACACGAAAACTCGAGCCCTAAACACTGATCCCTACACAGTCTGCTCCCCCTGGAGGTGTACATCTGGCAGCTCCATCCACTACAGCTGAAGAATCTCTGGTAGAGATTGGTTTTTAGGCTTCTGGAAGCCTTCATATACATACATACATACATACATACACACACACACAGAGTGAGTCGCACGCTCACTAAACATAAGGAATAGGCTTGAAATCTCATCAGCTTCCTTATAGTTCGAACCAAGGTATTTACAAGAGCTCTGGTGTATTGAGCCCTGCGGGGAGACCTTTCCGCAAACCGCGTATACACGCGCAACATATTCCTGGACCCTACGATTCATGGGTTGTCAACGGCAACAGAAGCTCCTAGCCTACTCCACTCGCCCCGCTCATGCCGAAATTCGAAGCGCTACAGCCCGTGACCCCGATCAAACCTGAACTTGCTTAGGATTGGAACGACACCTCGGCTTTTGACCCATGATGCAGACGTTTTGCTTCTGGCAAACGATGGCAACCAGCTGCTTACAGGACTTCTCATGCCCGGAACTAGTTTCTTTTCTAGCGGTGGATGTCATAAACTTAAACCCTAAACCCTGTCTGACAAAAGCCCCGAAAAGTCAAAGCCCTAAACCCTAAATAACCCATTTGCAGGTCTTATATGATCCCTTCCAGCCCCACCGGCTACACATCAGGCAGTGCTTATAGGGTTTAGGAGGGGGGGGAGTTTGGGGTTTGAGGTTTCGATTTTTGCGCGAGTGGGCCAAGACTCCGAAGATTTAGGGTTTAGGGTTATCGGACTGTTTGGTCAGGGCTTCCCCATGGCTCTTGCTATAGGATCTCAACACTTACCCTTTCGAAAAGGGCTTTAAATGCCGTGGTGCTGGATTTAGTCTGACTGAGCAGCTCCATGAATCCAGCTGCAAAACCTTTCAAGCCCCCTGAGAGCCGAATCTATTACCCCAGAACCCTAAGCGCCCCGCGAGATCATAACATAGAGGCCTTATGAACTAGAATAGGGTCCAAGCGAGGATGCGCCAACAGCCTGTTGACCATGTACTGGCTGTATGCGGATGAAAATGCGGAGGTTCGGAGCCTGAGATTCAGGTGCACTTGGAGGTTCAGGGTTTTTCTTTTAAATTAAACTGTGTCCCGATTACTTCCGTACTGAGCCCAAATATAAGGCCCTGACTGTAGCTATTTGGCGAGGAGATTCTGGACAAGGCCTTTTAACTCGAAGCCCTAAACCCCAAAGCCCCAACCTCCAAAACCTAAACCCTAAACCCTCAACCCTACCTGCAGGCTCATACCCTACCCCTTTTTCCGGGTATCTACTTTTCTACACAACAGATCCTAACCATAAAACCAGGTATCCTAAAAAGGGTAGGGTAGGAGCCTACAGGTAATCCATATGCCATATACTCTGCAAGCACCAATCCCCAAATCCCAAATTCATCACACCTCCCTCTGGAGGCGACAATCTCCTGGCGTCTCAACGTCACGGACGATCAAGGCCTCCTATATAGAGCGTCTTCCCAGAGACCCCAATATCCCTTAATTAAGGAATATCCCTTAGATTCTAGTAGGACGCTAATATGATTGAAGGAGTATTCCTTAATTAACGGATATTGGAGTCTTTGGGTTCAATGTGCTGGCAATTGGGATGTGGGAGTAAAGTACCCAAATATTACGGCCCTACGCCCCCCCAAAAGTGTTCTCGACTGCTGTTTTGTCTAAGTCTACTATCTGGGTACTTCATGTCGCCGCGTCGCCGAGGTTCGGGAATCAAAGAGGGGCCCAAAGCGCCACTTAACCTTGAAACTTTAAACCCTAAACACCCAAAGGTTCTCTCCTAAGCTCTATACATCCTAAACACCAAAACCTGTACTCCAAGGCATAAGAACCCTAACCCGAAACCCTAAACCCCTGCAACCCCTAACCCCTAAACCCTAAACCATCAATCAAACTCCCAGTAGGTAACCTTTTAACGTAGGAACAACTAAAGAATCCCTTAAAGGAGCCCCCCCAAACCCTAAACCTAACTCCCACTCTGCAGGAGAGCCCCAGCGACTGACTGCTCTCGCCTTGCAACGAGGAGGCCCATTGCTGTGAACTGAGGATTGGGGCTTAGGGTTTAAGGATTAGTTCTTGGGGTTTAAGGATTAGGGCTTGGGGTTTAAGGATTAGGGTTTGGGGTTTAAGGATTAGGGATCAGGGTTTAAGGATTAGGGTTTAGGGTTTAGGGATCAGGATAGGGATTTAATTTAGGGATTTGGGCTTAGGGATCAGGGTTTAGGATTTCAGGATTAGGGTTTGGGTTTTAGGGTGTAGGGTTGGGGATTAGGGTTTAGGGCGGAGGGTTTAGGGATTAGGGTTTAGGGTTTAGGATCCTCGAATGAAACACTAGCTATCTGGGATATTTTTTAGTTTTCCCGTATCGCCTAATATAGAGCCTTAATTATAAGTTGTTTGGGTACTGTTGTAAATCAACACGTAGTGTAACAGGCGTCATGTACGGTCATGCCGAGTAGCCCTCCAAACTCAACAGATTCGGGTCGATGGTTGACCGGTTGAGGCCGTAGACCCAGAGGGGTTTAGGGATTTAGGGCTCAACCCGAGACCCTTAGCCCTGCTAGTTTGAAACGACTGGGCACGAGGCCTGTCGAGGTCTGCTTTCAGGAAAAACTCTTCACCCCAACACTAAACCCCAAACCCTAAACCCCTCTACCTATAGTAATTTAAACTTTATAGACTTCGTGGGAGTTGATCAAAACTCGTGGGAGTTGATCAAAAACTCGTGGGAGTTGATCAAAACTCGTGGGAGTTGATCAAAAACTCGTGGGAGTTGATCAAAACTCGTGGGAGTTGATCAAAACTCGTGGGAGTTGATCAANGTGGGAGTTGATCAAAAACTCGTGGGAGTTGATCAAAACTCGTGGGAGTTGATCAAAAACTCGTGGGAGTTGATCAAAACTCGTGGGAGTTGATCAAAACTCGTGGGAGTTGATCAAAACTCGTGGGAGTTGATCAAAACTCGTGGGAGTTGATCAAAACTCGTGGTTTAGGCCCTAAGGTTTAGGGCCTGGGGTTTAGGCCCTAGGGTTTAGGCCCTACGGTTTAGGCTCTAGGGTTTAGGCCCTAGGGTTTAGGCCCTAGGGTTTAGGCCCTACAGTTTAGGGCCTGGGGTTGAGGCCCTACGGTTTAGGCCTTGGGGTTTAGGCCCTAGGGTTTAGGCCCTACGGTTTAGGCTCTAGGGTTTAGGCCCTACGGTTTAGGGTTTAGGCCCTAGGGTTTAGGCCCGGCGGTTTAGGCTCTAGGGTTTAGGCCCTCCCTAACGTTTGGGCCCTGGGGTTTAAGCCTTACGGTTTAGGGCCTGAGGTTTAGGCCCTAGGGTTTAGGCACTACGGTTTAGGTTCTAGGGTTTAGGCCAGTTAGGGTTGGGGTTTAGGCCCTACGGTTTAGGCCGCCACTTGCAATTGTCTTCAACAGCTTTTGTAAGTTCGAATTTCTACCTGCCAACTTGTGAACTCTGATNTAGGGTTGGGGTTTAGGCCCTACGGTTTAGGCCGCCACTTGCAATTGTCTTCAACAGCTTTTGTAAGTTCGAATTTCTACCTGCCAACTTGTGAACTCTGATTTTTTACCTGCCGGAAACTATGCTGCCTCAGGTGTCTGTCGTGTAGTTTCTGTCTGAAATGCACAATATGTTCTGCCAACCGCCTTTGCGATTAGACATTCAAGCCCTTACCCTTCAAGTTCTCCGCCTTTGTGGTTAGACATTCAAGCGCTTGCCCTTCAAGTTCTCCGCCATTGCGGTTAGACATTCAAGCCCTTACTCTTCAAGTTCTCCGCCATTGCGGTTAGACATTCAAGTCCTTACTCTTCAAGTTCTACGCCATTGCGGTTAGACATTCAAGCCCTCACTCTTCAAGTTCTCCGCCATTGCGGTTAGACATTCAATCCCTTACCCGTTGGAATTCTCCGCCTTTGGCTTGAGTTCTTCAGCCTCGTGCAGGAAGCTCATAGATGATGGCTGTCGTTGCTATCATGAAGCGATGTCGTGATCGTCAATTTCAATTGTCTTGAACAGTTTTTGTAAGTTTTAATTTCTACCTGTCGGATCTTGTGAACTCTGGATTTTTTACTTGCCGAGTTTCAGCTTGTGAAATATGCTGACTCAGATGTCTGTTGTGTAGTTTCTGTCTGAAATATATAGTATGTTCTGTCAAGCTTTAGCGTCAATATGTAGCTCAACAGTTGTTTAGTACTTACTTCAATCTAATGGTAATTTCACAATTTCATTGTTCATGGTATGTAAAAGATTGTCTGTTGAATTCAAGCTGAAATAAATACAAACGTTATTCCTAATGTGAGGGGATTCTATGGGTTTTTTCTGGAAGATAGCTTGACAAGAAATAGCTTGACAAGAAATTTCCAAAGTCAGAGCTGCTGAACCCTAAACCCTAAACCCTAAACCGTTCACCCCAACCCTTGAAAGCCCAGAGCCCGGAGCCCTGGAGGTCCTAAGCCCAGCCTGCAGGTACTCGGTGGCTGGCAGTGGGCGCCGATCCACCCCAGAGCTCTCCAACCAGCCGTCCCACCGCTGATTTAAATATCGGGGCCTTAATAATTAGAATAGGCTCAGAATAGGGTTTTGGGGCCCATTATACTACAACCTAAAATAAGGAACCCCCAAAATCGTATGCCCGTTATACTACAACTTTTATCAGGAACCCCAAAAACAGTACAGTATAGGTAATTATTAAGGCCCCTATCTTAAGCACTTTTTTCGTTGGTCGGGACGAAGGTTTTGGGCTTTAGGGCTTCGGCCTTTTATAGAAGTCTGTTACGTTTTTCGGAGAGGGTGTCATGGGGGTCGGAATGAGTAGTAGTAACATCCCTTCCTAGTTCCTCTTTAATGCTATATAATACACCCCAAACCCCAATTCTTATCATTGAGGCCCCGATGTTATGGTTTCAACGTGATAAGGTCTTAGTAGCTGAGTGGATACACTTTACCCTTTTTGGGATAACACTACCCACTGTAAAGCTAGAAGTGTACACTTTTTAGGGGCTTATGAACTCAGCAGCTAAGAGGTGCCTTTGGTAGGGGTGTTACACTGCGATTTGAGATTTCATGATCCAGGCTCACAGGGCTCGGAGTTTCACAGTTTACGGATTCAGAGTACAGGTGCCTTAGTCATTAGAATGGGGATTTTGGGGTGATTATGTTCTACTATAAGGAGCCCCCAAAATATAATTATTATGTTATGCTATAACTATAATACGCAGCCCCCAACACACTATTATATTACTTGTTCGTTATCCAGGCCCATTATTACACTAAAGCCCTCCAAAGGTTTCTGGATTGACGGCAGCATCGGGCTAAAGGTGCCCTGATTGCGGAGGGAGCTAAACCCAATCCTGAACGCTGATCCCTAAACCCCAAACCCCTAAACCCGTAAAACCCCTAAACCCCTAAACTACTAAAACCCCTAAACCCCTAAACCCCTAAACCCCTAAAACCCTAAAGGCCCTAAATCCTAAGCCCTAACCTCTGGTTTCTTCAAAGCCTAGTCGCTAAGAGTCCAAGCGCATGAAACATGGGGTTTAGGGTTTAGGGTGGGTTTAGGGGTTTGAGTTTGGGGCATATGACCCAACAGTAACAGATTCGGCTTTCTTGTTGTTGGCGCCTCCTCGTCGATACTGACGAGCAGAAGCATGGCACACTTGGTTCTTGAGGTGGTTCCTGGGGGAAGCTAGTTCATGGTGTTCGTTCTTGAACCGACATTATGGCCTGAATCTACCCTAAACCCTACCTATAGTTTCCATTGTAGTTCCTTTCTTTGGTTTAACCATTTATATATTACGGATCCGATAAAGGTAACCCCAAAAAGGAACTACAATGGAGACTACAGGTAAACCCTAAACTCCACATTCTGCCCCAGACCATCAGTCTGACTTCGGGAAGAACGCGGGATAAAGGAGCTCAACAGAAAGACCTTTGATCTAAAGAGCTTAGGCAATAACCCCCCAAACGCCATGAGCTGTGGCCCCACACTCGTGACCGGCAAGCCCTGCAGAACGGTTAATGGCCGCTGCCTTAGCGTTTGGGTAGGTTTTTGGAACCAACTTTATCCTACCAGAACCTGCTTTTTGGAAGAAAATCCATAATAGGGTTCATAATCAGAACCTGCAAAAAAGTAGGTTATGGTCCGGTAGTTTAAGGCGGACCTCAAGACATCTCCAAGGCCTGATGATTTGGAAGTTGAGCTCCTTCTCGTACCCGGCCAGAGATTGGTGAGATGCGAGCGTCCGAGGGTTGAGTTTAGGTTATTCAGGACAGAGGCTTCGCCATGTAAGTCGTGTTTCGTTCTCCGAGTCCTTGTGCTTACAGCTTTTTCTTTCCGTATGTTTGGCATCATGCTGACGATGATGCCTGTCAGCACCGCCGCTGTTATGATTGGATCATCAAGGTTCAGCTCGATTTACTCTATTGACAGACTCCATTGTTCTTGCGGCTATTAGCACCCGCTGTCGAAACCTCGCCAAACCTGCGGCAAAGCGCTTAAGCGGCGTCTTAAAAAAGTTCTAGAATTCTAGAAGCTTAGTTCTAATCACTAAGGCCGCTAGGGTATTTGCGACGATTCTGGAGATGGAGGAGTTGAAAGTCCTCGTGTGCTCGAGCTGTTTGAGACTTCGGGGTAAAAGGGGCTGGAGGATGTTAACCAGTTTAATGGCTAGGTTCCCCAGTGGTACCCTTTTGCCCTTATTGTTTTGGGGTTTCTTTATAAACCCGAATAGTAGGAAAAAGGGTACCGAATAGTAGGAAAAAGGGTACCCTTATAATTCAGGGGACACTGGGGAACCTAGATGGTGACGACGATGATGATAATTACTGATGACGGTGGCCATCATCATAATGATGATGCTCAGAACAAGACTTGCAATATCAATAACAGCAAATGTAGTCATATCCATACTGTTTTTCATATTCATATTGATACTACTCATAGTAGTATTAACAATAGCAGGTAAAAGCCGATAGTGCTAATACTCGTACTAATAACAATAGCAATAATGTTAATAGTCTGTTTCATAGCAATACTAGTTTTCATGTGTGTACAATACTAGTGCTCGTGTGTGTACACAAGGTCTGTATAGACTATACTGCATAGACCAGACAGAGACAGACAGACAGACATACAGACAGACATAGACAGACACAGACAGACACAGACAGACACAGACAGACACAGACAGACACAGACAGACACAGACAGACAGAGAGAAAAACAGACGGACGGACGGACGGACAGACAGACAGACAGACAGACAGAGACAGACAGACAGATCGCTAAATAGAAGGTTCTGCCCTGAAAAAGTGCAGTACTGCACGGAAAGTATCAGAACTAGCTGTGGTCCAGAGACCCAAGCCGTGAAGGTTGTGGGAAAGACATGTGAGTTACAGGAAAACTACAACTAGGGTGTAAGTACGTGTGGACACGGGAAACCATTTATCCAGCCCTGGTGAAACTGCATACGACACTCGCACATCCTGCACAACAATTGTTTACGTCCTATCAAAAACGCCAGCCAAATGCATCCCTAATACTTTGAACCCCAAAACCGTATGAAGCCTTTATAGAATCCCTTTGAGAACCCTTGTAAACCCTGTTAGCACAAAAAATGCAGAACTCCACCTAAACCCTAAATCCCTAAACCCCGAAACCCTAACCTTAAACCCTGCACTTAAACAGACCACTCTACGCTAAAGCACCTTCATCCGGTTCTTTTCAAGGCCGCCGTCTCTGCAGCCGCAGTACACGGCGACGCACATCTCAAGCGTCTTACCCATGAGGTTTAGGGTTAAGGTTTAGGGTTTTCCGTGTACTGTTTAGGGTTTCGAGTTTCCTTTTGAGGTTTAGGGCTTACGGTGTAGAGTCTAGTTTAGGGGTCAGGGTTTCGGGGTTTCGGTTTGCCTTTACTTGCGGCTTTCCTGTCAGGTTTACAGTTTGGGGGTTCAGGGTTTCCTTTAGGTTTAGATTTTAGGGTTTCTCCAAAGATACCTGCAGTTGCTACGATTTATTGGGCGTTTGGGCTCTCCTTTAAGGCCTTGGATGAATGTTCCTTCTAGGATACCTCCAAGGGTTCCTCTAAGGATTTAAGGCTTAATTCGGATTTGGGTTTGCGTTGTAAGAAACCACGAAGATTGCCCACGAACCCTAAAATCCTCAAGCCCGTTGCCTCCCAAAAGGAATGAACTGCAGCTGAAGGAGGTGATGGAGTTCTCTGAGGACCCCCTAAACCCCTAAAACCTAAACCCCAAAACCCTAAACCCCTAAACCCCTAAACCCCGAAACCCTAAACCCTAAATCCCTAAATCCTAAACCCCTAAACCCTAAACCCCGAAACACTAAGCCCCCAAACCCTGAAGCAGAAACCGATGGTTGAGTCGAACTTGTGGGGCACAGGGTTTAACATTCAGCTTGGGTTGGGGTTTTGGGTACGTGGTTCTTAAACCCTCAGCCCTAAACCCTAAACCCTAAATCCCTTGTAGAACCCCTATGCATTTCGGACGAATTCGTTCTTAGGATTTCGGGGCACCCGGGCCGTTGGTCTTAAACCCTTTGAAACTTACAAAGCCCGAAAGCCCTAAGCCCAACACCAAATCCTAAACACCAGAAATTCCTAAATCCAAGGTTGGAAGTATGGGCCCCTAATTTGGACCCTTAGGCCTTTTTGAGGGGGTTCTAGGGACCCTTAAGAGTCTATATAGGGTATATAGTAGGTATATACGGATCCCAAGGTTAAGGGCCCATACTAGGGGCCCATGGTTTCAAAGGTTGACTAAACCCCAAACTTAAATCCAAAGGTGTGCTTAGCATCGCCTTCCACCCATCGCTGCCATGGATCTACACCGGAACAAGGCGGCCGCAAGAGTGGAGCAGGGCTTCCAAGAAGTCGAATAGGGTTTATAGGGCTTGGGCTTGGGGTTGAGGGCAATTAAAATAGGATTTCGGGGAGGTCTTAGACTACAGCTATAACTCAAAGTTCAAAATCCTTAAGGAGTACTATTCAATGTACTGCTGGCCCTATATGGGAGTTTCCGAAAATAGGGGACCCTAATGTAGTACCCTAGCTAGTAGGATCCTCATTATAGGACCCCCAAATAAGGTACCCTACCCCTAATTTTCGGAAACCCTAAATCCCTATAGAGCCCTTGAAAGGAACCCTTATAGTCCCCTTTGGGAACATATCTTGAAGGTTGTGTCCACTCTTTGCAGGTTCATGGTGTTAGGGCAGAAGCCCAGACACCCAATACGCTAAACTGTAGGGGTTTAGGGTTTAGGGGTTCAAGGTTTAGGCTTTAAGGTATTTATATAGTTAATTACAGAACCTTATAGAACCTATTACACAGCCCTTGCAACATAGGGGCCTGCATATTTACTAATAGTATCCCCTCACTAATAATATTTATGCGCTCCCATAATCTAAACCCTACACCCTAAATCCCTAAATCCTAAACCGTAAACCCTAAACCCTAAAAATCCTAAACCCCCAAACCCTAAACCTTAACTGATCCATCCAGAGGCCCCTAGACCCCTAAATTACCCCATAATCCAGAGGCAGGGGCGGCTGACCACCTGGCACTACACCTCGCAAGATGGTCACCCCATGCAGCAGAGGCGGGTTTACGTGTCGGTGGTGGGGGTTTGGAGGTTTAGGTTTCCGGGTTCGGGATTTAGTTTTTTTTGGGAGTTTCGGGTATAGCGTTTAGGGTATAAGGGTTTAGGGTGTAGGGTTTATGTGTCGGTGGTGGGATTGTGCCAGGCCCCCCCTACTGTGGGGGGGGGGGGGGGGGGGTCCAGGTGGGGGTTCAGGTTTCCATGTTCGGAGGTTAGTTTTTTGGGGGGTTTAGGGTTTTGAGGCTTTGTCGGGGGGCTGGAGGTTGACGGGTTTAGGAGTTAAGTTGTTCTTTAATAATTAGCATGGCGGTATAACCAGGAACCCCTAGAAATGGCGCTAATATTTGTTTAGGCATCTATATCCCCTATAAGCCCGGTAATAGCCCTATACCCCTCATACCTTCGACCTCAATCCCTAAACCCTGCAAGCCCTATACCCTACCCATATCCGCTGTTTTCCCTACTGTCCCCTGAAACCTAAGGGATCATGGGACTTGGTGACTGGGGTTATCAAGAAGGTAACCATAATTATATGGGTAGTTGCTCCCTTTTTGGGCACCCTAAATATTAGATGCCGTACTATACTAGGGACCCGAAAAGGGACCATAATTTTGACAACCACCCATATTTACTTATAGCCCCAGTTAGGGTACTTACAATCTTAGTTCTTAAGTCCTCTTGATCCTCTGAGCCTCTGAGCAGGGCTTCAGGACCCAAGGACACCCTATAAGCCCTGAACCAAAAACCTTCGTAGAATCTTGCTAGCCCCCTAAACCCTAAACCCTAAATTAAACCCTAAACCCTAAACCCTAAATTAAACCCTAAACCCTAAACCCTAAAGAACCCTGGAGCCGAACCCCTAAACCCTATATTCCCCCAAAACCCCAGACCCCATATTCCTTGTTTTCCCGATCGAAAGTCTGCTGGACCCGAAGCCCGAAGCAATTTTTCCTACGTTCCCCCTGAACCCTCTAGCCTAGACCCCAAACCCCATATCCCCATATTCACGTTGTCCCTATAGTCCCTGGACCCTTCATAATCCCCTACAAGCTCTAAAGCCTATTTTCCCAATGGTCCCCTATAAACCTAAAAACCTCAAACCTCCTAAACCCCAAACCCTAAACCCCAAACCCCCTAAACCCTTAACCCCAAACCTTCGAAGCCTTTGTCGGTGAGCGCCGACTCGGGCAGACGTCAAAGACAACTCAACTTTAAGAAAGCCTTCGAAGCCCTCGAAGCCCAGGGGCGTGGACTACTCTGTCACTCACCTACAGTTCTCCGCCTCCGCAGGCTTCCTTTTGAGCGGCGCCTCGATGAGAACTCTTTTTTTGGGGTGGAGGGAGGGGAGCGTGTTTAGGGTTCAACTGAGTTTAGGGTTTTTGGGTTTAGGGCCTTTAGGGTTTAAGGGTGTTTAGGGTGTAGGGAATTAGGGTTTAAAAGTTTGGGTTTAAGGGAGGTTTGGGGGTGGTTTAGGGCTTGGTTCGTAAAGGGCATTGCTCTAGGGGCTTCACGTTATTTTTTGCTAGGGGGTGTTAGGTATGCAGAAGTTTTGAGTTTAGGGTTTGGAGGTCTGGGTCTTAGGGCATAGGATTAGTGAGATGCTTTGGTGGGAGTTTTGGGGTTTCTGACGTAGGGTTAGATGGGTTCAGGGATGTTCAGGTTTGCTGATTGTAAAGGTTGGGGTGTAGTCTAGGGCTACGGATGCTAGGTTTCAGCATGTTGATTTTGGGGTGGGTTTGGCCGGGTTGTTTAGGGTTTAGGGTTTAAGGTTTAGGGGTTTGGCTGGCTTTGAAGTTAGCGGGTTATGGGTTTCGGGATGAACCGCATAGAGAGTTCGCTGAGGGTTTCAAGTTTCAGGGATAAGGCTTAGCTGCGTCTTAGTGATATCAACCTGCAGAGTACCATGTGCATATATACTTATATATGTGGATAACCCTAAACCCTAGACCGTAGTTCATGTCCGGACCATATGTTTATAGTTGAATGCTTGCGATGGATTCTGCAGTAAGCTGCATGGGAGTCTCAGACTCTCAGACGTTGGGTTTAGGGATTTTGTAGCATGGCTTTTGAATCGCAGTTGGGGGGCGTTGGGTCTAGAGATTTTGTGGCATGGCTTTTGAATCGCGAGTGTAGTGTACTTTGGTTGGGCGACGTAAACATGGACTGAATCCGAAACCTCTCCCTTGCAAAGCAGGCACAAACCCCTGAACGCTTTAGGGTTGAGGGTTTAGGGGTTTAGGGGTTCAGGGTTTAGGTTCTTGAGCTCCTGCGCCCTAAGTGCCGAAAGCCTCACTCTCCGATTAGACCAATCAAAGAGTGCTACGACATTGTAGCATGTGCTAGCTTGTAAGTCTCTTTAAAGGGACCCTTGTTTAGAGAACTGCCCATGTTGCTGCAGGGCTCCATAGTTGCAAGTGTGGTTTAGAGCAGCCCTACAACCTAGCCTTACAATCGACTATACGGATACTTAGGACCCTCTGAGGAAACGACCCCGAACCCAATGCCTTTCAAAAAACCTTAATCCCCAGACTAGGTGCCCTAGGTAGTACGAGGGAGACCCCTCAAACGGGACCCTTCTGAACCCTACTTCTGGCTCCTTGAAAAGGGACCTTATTGAGAGGGTCTACATCCCTAACGGTCCCCTTAAACCCTATATAAACCTTGAACCCTAAACCGTAATCCTAACTCCTAAGGTGGGAACAGTGGCATTGCCGAGCTGTGGGATGGTGACCAGCATGCAGCGACCGCGTTCAAGTATGCAGGCCCGGCAGCAGATGTCCATACCAGCGGCGTAGGCTGTAATTAAGGGATCCGCCCTTTAGTCATAAGGGGCTGACTAGCCGGGCTTACTACTATGATAGCTTAGGATATATTCCTTCATTGATTAAGGGGTGTTGTTTTGTCTGGGTGACATATTTTCTTCTTGTGCGCAGAGTCCAGCCGGATATATGTATTCCTAGAACGCTTGAACCTCAACCTCTGTCGAGATCCTCATGATCCCAAACATCCCCAAGGCACGAAACCCTCAAAGAAAGCATTGGGAAAGACAAGAAGCAGCACCAAACCCTAAACCCAAAGTCCCGAAGCCTTAAACCTCCCAAGCCCTGAAACCTCCCAAGCCCTGCAGCCCTAATTCGACACCCTAAGCCGACCCAAAGGCAGCCCCTTAAACCCTTACCTCCTAAACCCTCAAGCCCTGAGTCAACAACCCTAAGCCCTAAGCCCTAAACCCAAAGGCAGCCCCTTAAACCTTTACCTCCTATATAAACCCTCAAGCACTGAGTCAACAACCCTAAGCCCTTAATCCCAAGGCCGCGTGTCACTGCTGCCATGCATGAGTGTCCCGTGTACCTAGGCATTTCCGCCCGTTTAGGCGCAAGGAAAAGGTGCGATTGAAAAAAACCACCCTAACCCTAAACCCTAAACCCTAAACCCAAAGGCAGCATCCGGGGCTGGACCTTCTCAGCAGATGAAGCCTTCGTGTTGGCGAACTTGGCGAACAGCGACCGGGCTCAGCCATTGGTCGCTTTGGGGTTCAGAGTTATAAGGTTTTAGGGTCTTAGGGGCTTGGGTTTAGAGTTTAGGCTCTTAGCGTTTTAGGGTTTAGGGTCTTTGGGTTCAGGGTCTTGGGGTTTGGGTTTTAGGGTCTTTGGGTTTCGGGTTTAGAGTTTAGAGTTTAGGGTTTAGGGTTTCAGGGTTTAGAGTCTTAGAGTTCAGGGTAGTCGGGTCTTGGGGGCTTGGGTTTAGGGTTTAGAGTTTAGGATTTAGGGGTTAGGGTCTTAGGGTCTTGGGGTCGTGGGGTTTAGGAGGTTTTAGGGCTTTGGGGTTTAAGGGTTTTGGGTTTAGGGTTTCGCGTTCAAGGCTTTGGGTTTAGGGTTCTTACCCAGACCGCCGCGAAGTCTAAAAGGCAGAACCCTTAAAGACACAACTCATCTGAACCCGTAGAATGGTCGGATACCTTTTTGCTGTATCTGGCTTTAGATCCTTTTACGGGTTGAGATCATGGTTGAGCTTAGAAGGGCTATTCGGGTTCTATGTGTATTTGGTGCGTCTTACAAAGATTGAGCTTGTGTGGCTACACCATGCTGCACCCTAAACCCTCATCCCTAAACCATACACGCTGTGGGGGTCTTGGGCTGTGGACTGTTGTGCTTTAACGGGTTTTGGGCTGAGGGTTTAGGGTTTAGGGTTTATAGGGGTTTAGGGTTTAGGGGTTTAGGGTTGTTGTGCCTTACGGTTTAGGGTTTAGGGTTCTGCGGGCGTGGAGGGCTTAGCTTCTTTCTGGGTATCAGGGTTTATCGGGTCTGTCTAAATGTCCATGTGGGCTTGTGCAAGACCCTGAACGCAACATCAAAACCCTACAGTAAGTCGTAAGCCCTAAACCCCGGAATTCTTTCAAAGGCCCCTAAACCCTAAACCCTAAACCCCTAAACCCTAAACCCTAGTCCACCGGAAGTCTCTCAGAGGTGCGGAGGCAGCAAGCTTGCAGACTTCTCCGGGGCTGCAAGGCGCCGCAGACGCGTCTCGTCAGTGGCTCTGAACGGGCTCAGTTAGAAATATTAGTACTACCAGTGCTAGTGGTAATACTAATCATATTTTGTACTCGTAGTAAGAAGAAATATATTAACAATCGTATTTTCCGTTCTGCAATTCTGTTATTTCAAGTTTCAGAAGGGGCTTACAAGGCTTGAGCATGGTGTTTGTAAGAGTGCCTTAGTCTAAAGTCCGTTAAACTGCCATTATGACCCCAAATCTAACGACCCTGTCATAAACCGTACTACACAGCCTCAATTTTGAAACCTGCTACGCCCGAGACGCGATTCTCGTGCTTTTTGACAACCCAGAGCCCTCAAGCCGTAGAACATGCCGAAGATGGAATACTTTAAGGGTTTGGGGTTTCAGGGTTTAGGGCTGTAGGGTTCAGGGTGTACAAAGCCTACGATCTGAGGCAGCGATGTGTCAGGCGTATGGCTTGGGGCCTAAACCTGACACCCTAAACCACACTACCGCCCTCACCGCTTCTGCACCACATGTTTAGGGTTTATTGTTTAGCAGTAGAGTAAGCAACTTTTGCCTTTTCGCGATACGATAGTGAAAGCAGAAATCGCGCCAGAAACTAATCTGCAGTTCTCCTGAGGATACTGGACAAGTAAGGACATATGCTGATAACATCATTGGGTGTCCTGTTCAGAACTTACTGGTAGCTAGGACCTGAGGACCTTAACATACCTTAGCCCTCTGGAAACTCCTAAAAGATAAACTCAAACCCGGAACCATAGCCCCTGCACCTAATGGTTCTTAGTATGGGATAAAGACAGTTAGAGTAGTGTTTGGAAAGGGTTCTAAGTTCTAAGTGCCGTGGCGTTTTCCTTGATGTTAGTTTCCACGGTTTATCCTTTTGGGTTTAGGGGTTTAGGGTTTTGGTTGTGTTATACCATGCATGACAGAGAGGGTATACCTTGACATCTCGTGCAGTCAGAGAGACCGTCTGTCCAGCCAACCACTTTAAGTAAGAGCCTATATAACTGAACCCGTACAAAGCCACGTACACATGCAAAACCAACTACGTCCGAGAGCGCGAACCCCAAACCCTTTTGGAATAGTGGTCAGTCAAGGTACTACTTGAATGTGTGTTGGGGGCTTAAGTCAGGGGTGCGAATCAGTATTAGTGCTATCCCGTTGCACGCCCGAGTATACTTAAAGAGATGTAGTAAAATGGAGGGTGAAGGAACAGCCTTGGATTTAGGATGTGGTGATCTGGCATGGTTCATGCACCCTTCATGCTTAAAATAGAAGCCAGTGCCCTTAACGTATTTATAATAAGCCCCAAACTGATACCTTCAATCCATGTTCCAGCTTTTTTAAAACTTACTGTAGAGGTTACCAGTAGAGGTTGCAGCAAGCAAGGTCATTCTGGCTTTTCCTCTTGACCTGCGTTTCCCGCGAATCTGGGCAGCACGAGATCTTGCCCCGTGATTTCTTCTAGTTGGGCTAAGCCAACCCTAAGCCCCAAAACCCTGACCTGTCGTATGGCTGAATTTCCTAGTAGTAGAGTAGGTAACCTTTAACCTTTTTGGGGTAGTATAATCCCTATATAGTCCTTGTATTAGGAAAAAGGTTAACCTTTAGTTCCCCATGATACCCGACAAGTAGGATTTCTTCGGCTAGACTGGGGCAGGTAGGTTGCCTGCTTTGAAGACCAGGTCCCCAGTTCAGGTTACACCAGCAACCTCTAAACCGGTTACTAAATAATTACCAATACTATTTTGGGAGTTCCTTATTAAAGTAGTAGAACGAGCCCCAAAACCCTATTGTGATTATTATGGCCCCTATGTTACTGCAAAACCCTGAGACCACTGAGCCTCTCCGCAAGGAAGCGGCTTTCAACTTGGTCTTCACAGAGTCGTCGGTGGATTCTTGGCTTCTCCTTCAGGGGTTCCAGGCTTTTTGACGGTTCCTGAAAATCTGCTTTAAATGCTAGGTTTAGGGTTTAGGGTTTTAGGGTTTAGGGTTTAGGGTTTAGGGTCTAGGTAGGGCTTTGGGACATTTTATATTTCCCCTTATTGGGCTTAGGAAGATCTTATTTACTAATATTTTTCAATAGCTTTAAAAGCCCCACCTAGAAGGGGTCCTAGAGGGGGCTGGTGTTTATGGTTTTGGGTTTGGGGGCTCTAGTGTTGGAAAGGTTGCTTGGTGTCTGGAGGCGTTTAGTTTGTTGTTTTTCTTCAGTTATCAAAGGAACTATGAGGAAATACTCTTAATCAAAAATTGTTCCAACATGGATCTGGGAGTTTCCGAAAATTAGGGTACCTTACCTTATCTTGGGGTCCTTATCATAAGGATCCTAGTATTTAAGGTACTATATTCGGGTCCCCTATTTTCGGAAACTCCCACATAGTTGTCATAGAAACCCCTTTAGTCCTCCCAAACCCTATAAACCCTATATAATACAGCCCTTCTAGTACCCTTGTAGTGACCCTTTAAGGGAACCCTAAGGTACCCCCCCTATTTTCGGAAACTCCCACCTAGATTATAGGGATCTTGTAGGGTTCTGGCTCGTTTCCTCCTCAAGCCGCAGACTGTGCCATGCCCATTGTAGAGGAGGAGCTAGCAATGCCTCCTCTGCTCCCACTGGAAGATGCCCCGGCATCTTATGGAGACGCGGCTGCCGAGGTGCCTAGTGACGGCCTGGTCCTGAGGTATACCGATGATCTGGTAGTGATGCTCCCACCTCGTCGTATGCCTGCTTCCCCGTCGTTTCTGCAGAGTATGATTGGGACCACTGGTGAAGCTCCGGCTGCTGATTTGGTTTTCGAATACCTCGATTTTGGACGCCTACTGTTTGTCAGCCTTCAGGCAAGAGCAGTTTTCGCTAGAGCATTGCGAGTTGGGGTGCACGAGGAGTTGTTGATTCCGGTGCCGCCTTTTCTGGGACGCAACAGCAATGGTCTTCGTCACGTCCCTCCCGCCAACTTATTCAATCGAGACACCAGTGTTTCGCTTGAGGCTCGGGATTTGGTGCCCGTCCATCCGCTCTCTAGTGACTCTAGTATACAGAGAAAGTATGACAACAACCCCGAGCCAGCGGTTTACGCCTGTGTGGGGATCCGCCGGGTCAGCGTTCTGAGGGTTTAGGGGGAGTTTAGGGTTCAGGATTTAGGGTTTAGGGCTTTAGGGCTTTAGGGTTTAGGGTTTATGGGGGAGTTTAGGGTTCAGGGTTTAGTGTTTAGGGCTTTAGGGTTTAGGGTTTAGGGTTTAGGTTTTGAGGTTTAGGGGGAGTTTAGGGTTCAGGATTTAGGGTTTAGGGCTTTAGGGTTTCGGGTTCAGGGTTTAGGGCTTAGGGTTTAGGGTTTAGGGCTTTAGGGTTTAGGGCTTTGGGGTTTCGGGTTTAGGGTTCAGGATTTAGGGTTTAGGGCTTTAGGGTTAGGGTTTCCTAGAAGTAGAGTAGGTAACCTTTAACCTTTTGGGGGTGGTTTAATCCCTATATAATCCTTGTATTATGAAAAAGGTTAACCTTTAGTTCCCCATGATACCCGACAAGTAGGGTTTAGGGCTTTAGGCTTTAGGGTGTCTTCGAGTTCAAGATTTACGAAAGTATGTTTGGGCTTATGGTCTTGGGCTCAGGATTCCTGGTGTCCGGGTAACCCCAAGCCCTAAGTATAAGATGTTCTGAGACATTTGCCGACTTTATTAATATATTAATGGAGAACTTTATTAGTATATTAATGGAGAAAGGCGAAGGAGACCAGTCTAGCTCAAGAACTGAAGTCCCAACGCCGGTGCGATTTAGGATCAGACAGCTTGACTTGTCTCGAGTGTCGCTAAGATGCCCAATGCCGCCAACCCCTGCCGCACAAATAGTGGGGTTTCAAGGTCAAAACCATTTGGAGTATGGGTTTCGGGGCCTAAAACTTTACTATTTGGGTACTCGGACCCTCTGGGTACATCTTAACTCTAAAGATCTCCAAAAGCTTGTTTCGGAACCCTATTTAAGGCCCGAGACACTAAACCTTCAACTATGAAACCTGGGAGGGCACTATGCCCTGAACCGTGCATGCTCAATTTAGGCCCCCTAAACTCTAAACCGTTTGGGCTCGGGACGTTTTCAGAGTTCGTGTTTTCTGATGGTTCTGGGTATGAGATCTCCCTCGCGGCAGTAGGGAAAAGGGGGCTTTCGAAAGGGTTCTTGATGTTGGTGGCTTTGGAGCTTAAGGCTTTTCCGGGTTGGGGCTTTTAGGGTTTCCTGGCTTAGGGTGTTTGCGGTTTTTGGAGCTCAAGCTGTAGGGATGGCGGTTTAAGGCTTCGGGCTTCAGCACAAAGGCGGATCCTGTCGATGAGGGTGTATAGAAGTATGGTCATATTTCTTGTCTCAGATATTCGGAGACTCACTTTTTACTACATTCAAAGATGTATGGTCTGTCCTCTTATATGATAATTACAGCTTTGACCAACACGTATACGACACCATGCCATAATGTATACCTTTTGGTTGCTTTAAGCCGGCAACTTTGGCATTGCGGGAGTGCCACATATACTTTGCACGGTTTTATATTCCCTAAACTTTAAACCCCAAACCCTAAACTCTAAACCCCGAAACCCTAAAGCCTGAACCGTGCCGTAGAACAGCATCGTCCAGGACCGCTGGTGGCCTCGCCAAATGGCTTCTTTTTGCCTCTTGCTAGAAGCCCATCAGACTCTCAACCCTGAACCCTGGGTTCAGGGGCTAGGGCTTGATGTACAATTGGAGTAGGTATGGGATGTTGTATAGTATATAGTACTATAGAGGCCTAAATTTTTTCCTATACTATTTTGGGGTTCCTCATTATACCCTATTCTAATTATTAAGGCCCCTATATGACATCTGTATTACTATTCAGGGATTATGAACGGGATGTAATAGTTGCCAATCTTTCAGATCTTCATTTTTTCTCACCTGAGCCTCCGCACTTCACCATGGCCCTAAAGCTCCAGAAACCGCACAATTCACCCGACGTCCCGACCCGTAGACCTTTGTGGACTCGAAAACAAGGCCGCTCAACCCCTAAACCCCAACCTCGACCTTAACCCCTTTTACCCTACCTTTTTAGGGACTCATATAAGGAAATCATAATGAGGAACCCTAAAAATGCAGGTTCCTTAGGGTCCAGGCAAACCCGAAACCCTAAACCCCAACCCCTAATACCCTAAACCCTTAAACCCCAAGCCATTACCCCTAAACCCTAATCCCTAAAACCTGAACCCTAAACGCCGAAGCCTAAACCCTAAACCCCAAACCCTAAACCCTAAGCGCCGAAGCCTAAACCGCGCTTCGAGCTCTTTGTGGGGGCTTGTGGCTTCCTCTTGGGGCCGGCGGTAGTCAGTGTACCATGGGTGTATGTTTACGCTGGCTAAGGCTCCATAGTCTTACTGAACGTGTACACTTTTTGGGACTTATGAACTCAGCAACTAAGGTATGTTTACGCTAAGGCTCCATAGTAGTTCCTTTTGGGGGGCATATTTAGAATCCTATAGTAATAATAAGGTAGTCCCAAAAGGAAGTACAATGGAGCCTCTGGGTAGGTCTCCCTCAATCTACCACAACCTCCATTTTGTAGGTTCGTGTTGTAGTTAATTGTATTTGAAGCTACCATGACCTGCTTTTTGGCACGGGGGCCGCGTTCGAGGTCTCCGTCTCCTTAGGTTCTTGTGACAAACCCTGATATGGAATTTATCGGGAACCTCACAAAAAAGTAGCTTCTGGTAGGTGAAGATACGGTTTAGGGTTCAGGGTACAGTGGGTGAGCGGAGTTACCGGATGCTAAACTGTTACAGGTCTCCAGGGTCCAGGGAGTTTGAGGGTTTAGTGTTTTAGTGACTTTGCCTGAGGCTTGATGCCCACTACGAAAGTCCCCACATGCTGTCGTTGCCCCTCGGCTGCAGTGGGCAATTGCCATCAGCCGAAGTATGCTTAATCAGTTTTTGAAAACTCCTAAACCCTACACCCTCAGCCCCTAAACCCTACACCCTCAGCCCCACCTCGAACACAGCAAAGACAGAGCGATCGGGCAGGCGGCCAGTTTTACTTCCTCCTCCTGCCTTGGGGTTGAGGTTTAGGCCCCAGACCCTAAACTAAGCCCTAAAGCCCTGGACTCTAAACTCTAAGGTCTCGGGCGTTGCGCTGTTCCGTATTACCTTAATCCTGCACCTCCGGAGACCTCCCTTCAACCCCCTTACTAAAGCAACGCGCCCTTAAGCAATAGAGCCATTCCGAACATGACCGAAGTTACATTCCTTTGTGGATTTGGCTAAACACAGGATGAATCTCAGTGGATCGTATCACAAAGGATACTCTCAGCACTTACAATACCTGGATTCGATTAAGTCGTCTACAAAAGATCTATCGCTCCCACTGCATGAAATTATCATNGAAATTATCATTTACCCCATTGCCTTTAGCGGCGATAGAGGCTGGTATGCGTTAGAGCCAAAGCTTATTTGTTGGCATGTTGCAATGAGAGCGGTGGGCAACACTGCTTAGCCAGCATGCATTCCGACTTAGAGGCGTTCAGTCGTAATCCAACAGATCATAGCTTCGTGGTATTAGCTTTTCAGCTAGCCACATTAACCAAGTATCTGAACGAAGTGTTCTGCTAGCGTGAGTGTCAACGTGGCTTACAGTTCAAACTAATCCTAAAGCTTACCTTAACCTACCAAAACCTACCCTTTTGTAGGGTCCCTATAAATTCCATATTAGGGTTTCTAATAAGAACCTACAAAAAAGGTAGGGTTTGGGAGCTCAAGGTAAAGCCAAAACCCGTCCAGCTCCAAACCCCAAACCCTGAACTCTACAGCGCGGTTCAGGGAGTGAGCCATGAGTCATCTCAGTTTGAAGCTCGGTTTAACAACAAGAAACCCCAAACTCCATATCGCCGGGGCCCCCTTAAGAGGACCCCAAACCGACAGCCTCAACCCGATAACAAAAACGCCGATGCCAGATGGGATGTCCGCGGGCGTATGACAGTGCCCGTGACTGAAGCGTGTCTCGGAAGTCTGTTGAGTACTGGTCTTCATTTAGTATTTAGGGTTTATTGGTTTAGGATGGTGGAAGATGGTGTAGGAGTTGAAGATGCTGTAGGGTGTAGGATGGTTTAGGATTGTTTAGGAGGGTTTAGTTTAGGCTGCTTTGGGGCTTTACGGCTCAGGGTTCGGCTGTTCCACGTAGTGTAGGGATGGGAAAGCCCTCCTGGCCTAACCGAACCCTATAAACCCTAGACCCCACAGGGGCTCCACAGAAACTAAGCCCTCCATACCAAATCCTAAACCCAGAAATCCAAGCCAAGCCCCCTTTAAGGGGATACTATAAGGGTAGTATAGGGTTCCCTTTGAAGGGTTATAAGGTAGTATATGGTACCCAAATACCTGAACCCCAAGCCTCAGACCCGTAATATAGAAGCTTCAGCACTTCGCAATACTGCTGTTCATTGGGGTTCCTTGACAAAGTTTTACAATTTTTCCCAAAACCCTAGTATGACTAATGTATTAGGGCCAAAACCAAACCCCTAAACTCTGCCCTACAGCTTGAACTCTACACGCTGAACCCTACGTGTGCTCATAGGCACATTTAGGGTTTGGGTTTAGCTGACGGTGTAGTGGGAAACTCTAAACCCTAAACCCTGTGGATTTAGTTTCGGGTTCAGTAGGGTTTTCTTGCGGGCTTAGGGTGCTTGAGGCCCCCAAACATCTCCCCGATCGCAACCCATATGGGAGTTACCGAAATTAGGAGGTACCTTTTTTAGGGTCTTTATAGTAAGGATCCTACAATTTAGGGTACAAAATAAGGGTCCCCTATTTTCGGAAACTCCCATATGGTTGTCAGAGAAACCCCTTTCTTCTCCCGTAGAAAGCTGCTGAAAGGCCAGGGAACCTCGGCCTGATCGTTAATGCTTAAACCCAAGCTCAGCCCTGTAGTCTAAAAGCCTAAACCCTAAACCCCTAAGCCCCTAAACCCCTACACCCCTAAACCCTAAACCCTAGGCCCTAAACCCGAAAGCCCAGAACCCTAAACTCTAAACTCTAAACCATAAACCTCAGGCATACGAACATCTCCGTGGTCGGCTTGGTGCATTTTCGCGGCACGGACTCTGTCCTCGTAGGTTCCTGGGCCGAAGGGCGGTGTGTTTACAGAGGGTTAATGTAGGCGCCTCAAGAATTACCTACATCATTTTGGGGATTCCTTGTTATATTTATGGCATAATATACCCCAAAGCCCTGTTCTAATTATTAAGGCCCCACTAGTACCAGCGAAGGGTCCAGATTTGGTTTTTTGCGTGTAAGATACAGGGGGGGGTTCCTTATTCACGTGTCCTTATAGCAACGCACGGATCTCATTATTTAGGGAAATACAAAGTAAGTAAGTAAGTAAGTAAATCGATAGTTAGATGGTTGAACACATGCATAAGGACGTTAACCGAAAGTTAGATACACATATATACATATATATATATACACATAATTCCAACTCAAATTTGTGGTGGTCGGGCTCCGACTCATGCCGCAGCTGGCCGAAGCGGTATGCGATGAGAATGAGGGAAGGCAAAAGAAGAGCAGTACACATAGGCCAGCGGCCCAGTCGACCAACCATGATTTCAATGCGGAGAAGGTCGCGGAACTCACCGAGCAGGTCTGCCGACAGCAGGCACGAATTGTCGAGTTGGACCGAGTTGGAGAAGGACTACCTACATATGCGCATGCTCAGAATATATGTTTGGCGGAGCGATTGTGTCATTGGTTGTTTGGTTGGGTGGATGGATTAGAGGAGTGGGTGGTGGGTTGGGGTGGCCGTGGGTTGATTGATTGCTTGATTGAGTTTAGGGTTTAGGGTTTATAATACTTTGTCCTAGTTGGGTAACATTTTACATTTTTATGGGTACTTAAAGCCAATAAGGAATACAAGTTTAAATTTTAATCCTATCCCAGCCATGAACTAGATAGGGTTTAGGGTTTAGGGCATTGATATTGGGATGTCTTGTTGTCTGGTCCCCTCGATGCTGGTCCCGAAATCCCGAAGACTGCAGCCTGGCCTCCAAAAGCCAGCCTTACTTGCGGCAGAAGCACTGGATGTTAAGGAGACGCCCGGATTCCGATACGCCCTACGTGAGCCCGAAATAACCTGCCATCATAAGGTTCCTCATTGTAAATACCTTATCTAGGACCTAGAGTAGGCCCTTATTCTCCACCTCTAGGGTTCAGGTTCCCTTATAAGCCCCTTTAAACCAAAAAGGGGCACCCTTTTCATTCCTAGGTTACTCTTGGGTCTAGATATAGTGAACACCAGAAGTTGGAACATAGACTTATAGGATGATTCATGCTGGGATTCCTTCTACTTTACTTTAGAGGCATGAGGCTAAAGATGTTCCAACTTTCTGGCTTCTACTGTATGTAGCTCACAAAAGGGCAGGTTTTTCAAAGTCCAGGTAGACTTTGGTGGTAGGACCGCGGGGTCATGCGTACCACAGGAGCCCGCTCGCTGATTCCCAAGCCATGTCACGTTAAGGCAGCGTCCTACTTGTAGGGCCTACCTGTAGTCTCCATTGTAGTTCCTTTTTGGGGTTACCTTATAGGATCCTTATTATATATTTGGTTAAACCAAAAAAAGGAACTACAATGGAGACTATAGGTATAGTATAGGGCATGAAGTCTGGCGTTTTGGGGTTCAGATTTTAGGCTTCGTAGCTGAGTGGATACACTTTGCACTTGTTGGGATATTATTGCCCACTATAAAACTGAAAGTGTACACTTTTTGATGCTTATGAACTCAGCAACTAAGTAGGAGGTTAGGGTTTGGCAAATTTCAGGCTTAGGCTTCCGGTTTAGGCTCGTGGTTTAGGTTGCTTCGGGTTGAGTTTGCGGTTTCGGCATTATCCTAAGGGTCCATGTACCCATATAGTACATACTTGGGCCCTAAGGTACCTAAATAGGGACTACATGAAGGTCAATGTATGTAATATAGGAGTACATGGACCCTTAGGGTTAGGCCTTGTAATGACAGCGAGACCTCGATGCGTCATAGCAGGGTTTGGTGTTTGGGGTTCAGGGTTTTCGGGAGTGTCTTGGAATTAGAACTGGGGTTTTCCGATTTGCAATAGTGGTGAAGGATCATGATACGCAGGGAGTACCACCCGAAGCCCTATAGACTCCCGGTTTCTATCAACAAGCAAGGAGCATGATACGGGATATCAAGGAAGCGTTTATTGGCGCAAGTTCTCACGTCCAGCCTTTAGATGCATTATAATATGGGCACTTTAGGAATTAGACCAAGGTTTCACGGTCTAGGTTGTAGGGTTTAGGGTTTACGATGGACTCGGGTTTTGGGCTGGGGCTTGTTCATTTTATTATATTCGGGCTGCAAGGGGGCATGGTTCTCACTGGCTTGCCTGCAGGTGGAAACACAGAGCTGGCAGCAACTCGACTGCAGATGTTACCCTAAACCCTGAACCTTTCAGGGTTCAGATTTTCGGGTTGCAGGTTTATTGAAAATTCTCGGCCTCGGCCTTCTGTAGGGACTCTAGGATTGTTTGCGGGCTGAGGCATTTAAGGTGTGGCATCGGGAAACCATCGGTTACCTATGTAACCTCTACCTTAAACTACCAAACCCTACTTTTTTGTAGGTTCTTATTATAAACCCAATATGGAATTTATAGGGACCCTACAACAAAGTAGGTTGTGGTAGGTTAAGGTAGACTTACAAGCCCCAAGCCATAAATCCTAAACCGTGAATCCAGAATCCCACTCCCTCAACCAGCCATGGTAGTCTGGAGGCGATGGCTAAAAGACACGAGGGCACAAACAAAAAAAGAATCCAGAATCCCGGAGCCGGCAACCAAACTCTCCGTAGTTATACCTTGAGTCCACGGCCGCTGAACTCTAAAACCCTACTTCCACAAAATATGGGAGTTTCCGACAATTCGGGGTACCTTAATTTGGGGTCCTTATAGTAAGGATCCTACTATTTAGGCTACTCCATTAGGGTCCCCTATTTTCGGAAACCCCCAAATATAGACCCTAAAGTATCTTTAATCTCCAGAGGCAGACTCGCCCAAAGCCGTCATTCAGCAGTGGCGCATTCCGTGGAAGCGTGCAGTTTACCAAGGCCTGGCGCAGAAGTCTCCCAAATACTTACCGCAAAACTACTTGCCAAAATCCAATGACCTAATCAATAGGTCCTTCGGACCCTTGCAAGGACTTTAGGTTCAGCTTTCTGGAGGGATGCTTTTCTCAGTTGGGTTTAGGGTTTACAGTTTCGGGTTAAGGATTGGAGGAATGTTTTAACTGAGTTCACATATCAAATGTTGCAACGACAGGCTAAATCTGCGGATTCAGCTTTTTCGCGACTTAGAGAAATCTGACGGCAGCCAGCAGTGCATGAGCAGGGATAGACAGAAGTAGCCAGTGCTAACATCAAAGCTGGCTTGAATAGATCAGGAACCGAACCTTAAACCCCAAACCCGAAGATAGAAACGCTAAGCCCGAAACTCCCGAAACGGCATCCCGAAAGCCTGCACAAATAGGCTCCTGGTGGTATAATCTGAAACAGCGCCAGATGCAGCTGGAAGGCTCCAGCGTCAGCCTAGGGTTCCGGGTTCAGGGTTTAGGGGTTGAGGGGTTGAGGGTTTAGGGGTTGAGGGGTTTCGGGTTTAGGGGTTTAGGGGTTTAGGGTTTAGGGGTTTCGGGTTCAGGAGTTTAGGGTTGACAGGGCCGAGGTTAAGGGCCGGGGTTCAGGGTTAATGTAGGAACCTGATTAAGAAACCTTGGGCCTTTATTAGGCTTCTTTAAGGGTTCCTTTAAAGGGTACTATAAGGGTTTTGGAAGGTTTAATGTAGGAACCTAATTAAGAAACCTTGGGCAGGGTTCTTTAAGGGTTCCTTTAAAGGGTACTATAAGGGTTTTGGGGGTTTAATGTAGGAACCTGATTAAGAAACCTTGGGCCTTTATTAGGGTTCTTTAAGGGTTCCTTTAAAGGGTATAAGGATACTATAAGGGTTTTGGGGGGTTTAATGTAGGAACCTGATTAAGAAACCTTGGGCCTTTATTAGGGTTCTTTAAGGGTTCCTTTAAAGGGTACTATAAGGGTTTTGGAAGGTTTAATGTAGGAACCTGATTAAGAAACCTTGGGCCTTTATTAGGGCTCCTTGTATGAATCCTACTATCTTGGGGTTATAGGCCCAGGGTTTCTTAATCAGGTTCCTGCATTATGATTAGCGAGCCGCCGCTCTTCGAGGGCCTTACTAGGGTACGAAGGGCCTGGGGTTTGGGGGTGTGAGGGTTTAGGGTTCAGGGTTTAGGGTTTAGGGTTCAGGGTTTAGGGTTCAGGGTTTAGGGTTTAGGGTTTAGAGCAGGGTTTGGGGTAGGGGACTTAGGGTTTACTTGAAGGGGCAGGGGACTTAGTAAGGGCTCTTAAAGGGCTCCTTAAAGGGATCTATAGGGTTCCTTAAAGGGATCTATAGGGTTTAGGGTTTGGGATTCTACTTGGAGGATCAGGGGACTTAGTAAGTATGTTATAAGTAGAGTTATAAGTGCCCTAAATGGAGTTACCCTAATTATAACCCTACTTAAAACCAACTTACTAAGTCCCCTGCCCCTTCAAGTAGACTTTAGGGGACTAGGGGCTTCGTGTTCAGGACTTAGCGCATGGAGCACTCGGAACCCAGAGACTCCAATATCCCTTAATTAAGGAATATTCCTTAAATCATATTTGGGATCCTACTATAATTCAAGGTATATTCCATAATTAAGGGGTATTGGAGTCTCTGGGAAATGAGAGGTTGAAGGTCTTCGGCTTGAGTTAATTAGCGAGGAAGCCTCAGCAGATGTTGCTGGATACGATGCCCTCAAACACCCGGCTCTGTCAGGATGCACATGGTAAGTGCAAAGCATTACATATCCCCAAACCCTAAACCCTTATCTTAAAGTCTTAGCAGCAGAGTAGGCAACCTTTAACCTGTCTAGGCTACCGTAATCTCTACATGACCTTGAATGTTAACCTTTAGTTATCCTAGGTTACCGGACAATTAAGGACCGGAACCCCCAAACTCTGAGAGCTGCGATATGAGTTCTATCAGGGTACTCTTTTTCGGCCTTGCTGCCGTTCGTTTTATCGGCTTGGGGCTTGCCAAAGCCCCTGAACTAAGCTAAGGAATCTACCCGAAATAAAGAGGGTGATCCTCAGGTCGTATGTGGTTTATGATAGTAGGTATTATTCTTACTCTTTTGAAACATAAGCAAGAAACCATCGGATGACTCACCAACCTGAAATACCGTAAAGACTGAAGCATGAACCAGAGGTTTTCCTAAAGAACCTTGAAATTTCCTGATAAAATCTGGACACGCTTTGCAGCCTTTGTATATGCAACGCTCATACAACCATACTGTGCCCCCTTCCCACACCACCCGGTGTCGAAACCCTAAACCCCCTAAACTAAGGCGAGGCGCTTCAAGTAGTACAATCGCCGAGCCGCAGCGAAGCACACCCGGTGCGCAGCGGGCCCGGAGCAACGAGCGTAAGCACGTAGGGCCTTGGGCGAAGCGCAGCCCACGCGACCGGCTAGGGAGCTGCGCACGAGCCCGTATGCGATGTGCGCAATAAAAAGATTACCCTAAACCCCCCCATCAAGGCAGAGCGCCCTGCCCGGGGCCTTTTGGGCCTGTCCGAGGGGGCGACTTGACCAATTTCCCGAAAAAGTGGCAGACCACACTTTTTTTGCAGTTTTGAGCCGTCTGCCCCTGCCCTGCCCTGCCCTGGCGCTGCCCTGCCCTGGCCAACTGGCCTGGACCGTGTCCGGCGCGGCTTTTTGGAGTGTGTCCGGCGCCATTTTTTGAGCGATTCGAGGGCTTCCCAGATCAAGCTCCTGGCGCTCCTGGTCTCAGACTCAAAGCTTGGACTCTAAACCCTGACTCTGTAAAACCTGCAGCAGTCAAGTTAGCTAGGAGCGAAGCAGCCTAGCAGCTTTGACAGCTCGTGAAAGTTAAAGGCCGCTGTGCCGTGCTAGAGGCTTACAGGCTCTGCGGGCTTGCTCGCGGGCGACAGAGGCCTGGCAGCTCAGAGGGTTCCCTTGTCTAACCCATCGGTTCGTTGGCCCGTGCCGGTCTACGCCCTTCACGCCCCAACGAACCTCTACCTCCTCTCACCCCTCATAAATACATACCGTACATATATGCACACAAGGCCTACATNCATCGGTTCGTTGGCCCGTGCCGGTCTACGCCCTTCACGCCCCAACGAACCTCTACCTCCTCTCACCCCTCATAAATACATACCGTACATATATGCACACAAGGCCTACATACATACATACATACATTCATGTCTACATGAATACATGTATAGACACAAAGACACCCAGACATATTTACAGACATGCAAGCACAAATGAATACCTGTGTATATACATTCTACGCATGCGTATTGCGTTACTAATGGCAACCCATCGGCAGTGATGCACCCAATAACCCAATATGGTTAGAACCAGACGGTAGTAGATAAGAATGAACACGAGGGTTCCGCTCAGAATGGAACGGGTGGCTGGGGTGGGAAAACGAGCTACGCATAGTGAGCGCAAATGGTGAGGGCCGGCGTTAAAGCAGCATCGGAAGCCGGCCCGTGAAGGATGCGCGAACGGACACAACGCAAACCCTAAACCCTAAACCCTAAACCCTCAACCCTAAACCCTAAGCCCTAAACCCTAAACCCTAAACCCTAAACCCTAAACCCTAAACCCGAAACGAAACCCTAAACCCGAAACCTGGAGGTGTCTACCACCTGGAAGAATGCCGGGTCCCTGGTTCGTGGGTCGACTTGGGAATACTCCAGCCAAAGCCCTTGCTTGAATTCTTAAGGGCTCTCGAGAAGCCATGCTGCCCTTACTGCAGGGGCGTAAATAAGTACCTATACTATTGTGGGGGTTCCTCAATATGGTTATAGCATAATGGGCCCCAAAACCCTATTCTAATTATTTAGGCCCCCATATATCGGCTCCAAGATAGGTTCCTCATTTTAAGTATAGTATAATGGGCCCCAAAACCCTATTCTAATTATTTAGGCCCCTATACTACACAGCCCTTCTAAATGACGTCAAACTCCTTCCCGGAGCCTCGCGGAGAAAACAGCACCCCGGATTAAAGATACACACTGAAATTAGAGGGCGGCTGAGTGCTATTATTACTGGTTAGTATTACGAGTACCCTCATGTCTATTGTTACAACTGTTCTTCTTTATTGTCATTATGGTGTTTACTATTACATGTAATTACATTGGCTGTATTGCGGGGCTCTTTTGGCTTTGGCTTTTGCTGAATAATAAGGCCGCCCCCCCCCCCCCAAAAGTAGTAGCGGCAGTTTTTCAGGCCCCCATACCACCCCTTCCTCAAGGGCCATTGGGCTTTCTTTGAGTCCCAACCCAGACCCCCGGGAGGATCCAAAAAGTAGATCCCTTAATGGGGGTTCCTATAAAGTACCCTTAGTAGTATATGGCCCCAAACTAGGGGGATCTACTTTCTAGATCCTCCCGAAAATCTGGGAAGCCGAGGCAAGCTGTCTTCTTTAGCGATCGCGGAGGCTTTCCAGCAGCTTGCGGCCGGCTGTGAAGGCGGCATGTCGGGTTGGAGTTCAGGGTTTGGGGCGCAGGATTTAGGGCTTTAGGGTTTAGGGCTTTAGGGCTTTCGGGTTTAGGGCTTTAGGGAGAGTAGGTAACCTTTAACCTTTTTGGGGTAGTATAATTTAATCCCTAAAGAATCCTCGTATTATGAAAAAGGAAAACCTTTAGTTCCCCATGATACCCGACAAGTAGGTTAGGCTTTACCTTGCACTACGGTAACCTACTTTCTGATAGGTCTTCTGATAAACTCTAATACAGAATTTATCTGGACCCTACGAAACGCAGGTTTTGGTGGTTCAGGGTGGGGTTCAGGGTTTAGGGTTCGGGCCGGCTGCAAGGGATGAGATCCAGGTCAGAAGCCTGCAGCAATTATTTCAAAAAATGGCTCGACTGCTCTTTCAATGTCAAGGTTTCTTATCATCGTTGTATATATATATATATGTATTCATATGTATGTATCTATATATATATATATATATATATTGTTCTATTATACATACTATATATATATGTATATATGTATATGTATGTAAACTGTTATTATGTATTTACTGTATGGGTTTTACGGTCTTGAAGGCTTGGTAAGGGTTTATCGTGCTCATGGGGCTTCACCAGGGTTCTGTGAATTTAGACCATCGTTTTGCACCTCTTTCGCGAAGGGCCGTAAGTTTGCATCCGGGTAACTCCTATGATCATCCGTTTCTCGGAGACTTCCCTGTTCACTTCCTTATTTTAGCCATTTTTGATTGACGAAGCTTCAGCCTCATGTGCAAGATCCGCGTATCTGGTCTCATTGGACCTTTTGCTTTTCTTGGACCAAGGATTGCTTGGATACTTTGGCATGCTTTCTTACCTTTGGTTAGTAGGGAATGGAGGAATGGGGTACAATTATAACTACTATTACTACCATTCTTCCTATAGATCCCTTTTAATGAACCCGATAGACCCCTTTAAAGGAACCCTAAATATCCCCTGTTACTACCATTCTTCCACTCCCTACTAACCAAAGGTAAGTTTTGAGTTCCTCTGAGTATCGGTCGTAGAGGAAAGTCAGGCCCGGCTCGTGCCAGGATCTTCCATGGAACTGAGAATCAGAAGGGATGACCCTAAACCCTAGAGCCCTAAAGCCTCAAAGCCTTAAATCGTAATAGGGAAGCAATATTGACATCACGAGTATCAACTTTGAGGACTGATCAGGATATGAAATATTCTGCCATATGAACATTCTTATCAATGATTTTAGTCACATTAATATCGACAACAGTATCCTAGTCCTTTCTGGCCGCCTTTTGATCTTTGGCTCCGACACCCTAACCCGTAAATCCTAAACCTTAAGTAATATTCGGTTGGGGATCCCAAAACGGATTCCAATCTAGAGGACCATCTTGAGTGGGGATTAGGGTATTCCTGACCTGGGCTTTGGAGTACCATACTTTAATACTTTTTTCTTAAAAAAGGAACCATTATGGAATAAAAGTTTATACTTTTTTCTCCCTGGTTACTTAAAAGCCCAATGACAGGGATCACATTCGTCAACCCTGCGCCTAAATCCTAAACCCTAAGCCCTGACCCACATTTCTTCAATTCCTTACCAGAGACTCCAATATCCCTTGCTTCTGGAATTGTATTAGGAATCTTACTATAACTTAAGGTATATTCCTTAATTAAAGGCTATTGGAGTCTCTGGGTTGTTAGGCTCCACCATTCGCTTCGTCGAGAAGGAGGACTTCTCTGGAAAGGTGGTGCGCATCATCTCCTTGCCATCTGGGCAGGTTGCTGCTCGCCCGCTTGTTTATGTAGGCTTGAGGGGGTTGGGGGTTTAGGGATTTCGCTCATCATATTCAGTCCCTTGTACTTGAAGGGTTATTTTAAAAGCAAGAGGCAAGTAGGTACATCTCGGAGCTTCTCCCTGTTCGTGGATGTGAGGGCAGATCCACTGTACGAGTCGGAATTATGATTGTGGTACAACAGACCCGAAGCCCCGTTCTGATTTGAGGAACAACTTTGGTGTATGTACTAGGGCGTGAATGAACACGATGCCTGGGATACTGGACAAGTAAGTAAACCCAAACCTCAAAACCCCAAGCCCTAAACCCTGCCACAAGGTCTTCGGCGCCCTAAGCCCACTCTAATTAGTTGCTAAGGCCAGGCCCCACGTTACAGAAACATTGTAGGTCCCTTCAAAAGGAGCTTTATAACGGCCTGCAACACAAGAAATGTCGGCGCAATGTGATGTGTCCGACGGTCTGGTGTAATGTAACGGAAACAAGTGGAAGCACGAACGGTAATCATGATGAATTGGTAAGTATTATACTTGCAATCATGGTGATAGTCGCAATGGTAATCTAACAAATAATGGTAATATGAAGACCATTATACGGTAGTGGAAACACTGGCAATAAGCAAAAGACTAAGAACGCACGTAAGGTTGCGGGGCACTTTATGCATAGCGAAGATCCGAAGGAATGCCGTTACTTGTTATTGCGACCCATATACTACGCCTGAAGACAAGCACGGCAGTTACAACACATGGTCCTAACCCTTGAGATGGATGTGCAAGTTCTCTCCGAAGTAGCAGGATTTTTCATACAAGAAATGAGGGACGCTTATAGTTTCAAGAAGCACCACGAGCAAGGCAAATAAAACAAGAAAGCAAGCCAGAAAAATATCACAACAGCCTCCAAATCCCCATATGACAACCGATAGTAGCCCTCAGTCCTAAGTAGTTTCAAGAGCCCACTTGAAAAAACACAGCTTTGTCACCTGAGGCGACAGCGCTGGCCTTTCATGACAAGACTCTCTTCGTTGGGACCGGGCTCGGGGTTTATACCATGCGGTAAAAGGTTTAGGGTTTAGGGTCTAGAAGCGTTCAGGACCTGTTTAGGGTGTAGGACGGAGGATTAAGGATCTCGGTTTTGAGGTTTAGGATCGGAGTTTTCGGGTTTGGGTTGTGGTTTGTGGTTCAGGGAACTAGACACCTGAGTAGGACTGAATATCCATGGCGAAGGAGTGTACACCCTGGGCACTTGCGGGCTTATCGCGGTCATGACATGGTCTTACCCCGTGACCAATGTTCATCAAACAGTACTCAAACCCTTGTAGCCGATATAGCCTTAGGCAAGGGACGTCCTTTACCTTGGGCTACAGTTTTGGAGCGACCTCCTGGCTCCTACTCGGTGGACGGTCCGGTTTCCGATGTCGAGCGGAAGACGTGGGCTAACCCATGTTCGCGGCTGTATGTCTGCTGAGTGCTGCCAGACTGTCTCGGGGTGCAGTGCAAATGACTATCGCCGACGGACATGCGAGACGACATGGATCTACAGACGGTGAAACAAGACGTGGAGAAGCAACTCAAGATTTCCAAAGGGACTGCAAGAAGTGCTCATCCTTGGAGAGTTCAAGTCGGTGAAGTCGCATATGAAAATAGGGTGGCAAGATAAAGGAATCCGGCAGTCGCTCGATGCCAATGGGGACTACAAGCCAGCAGCGGGATAGATATCCATGACGATTCTATAAAGGGTTGCGAAGTTTCTGCAGGAGCTTTGTGTTTTTGTTTACGGTGTGTTGTGAGTTCAGGCTTTAGTGTAGGGTTCACGGTTTATTTGAGGGACAGGTTCAGAGCTTCAGGCAGAAGTTTGGGTTTCGGCCTTCGGGTCTTGGGCCTGGGCTTTAGGCTTTGGGATTGGGATGATTCCTTCGTCGTGCTGGTGAACCGGGTGGCTCCAGATCCTCGCCCCCGCAGAAACGCCAAGGCAAAAACACCGGAAAACACAGCGATCCGAATACTGACATAGTACTTAGTGCGAATATTTCCTATTCTAGTCCCCATATACTTCTGTGACAATGCTTCCCATAAATCCTCAACCCCTAACCCTAAACCCGAAAAGCCCTGTTCTACATCTTCCGCCACAGGACACAGATGGGCGCCGTGTGCTCACATAGCCTGGAGGAGACGTCTTCACATGCCGACGGCCAGGGTTTGGGGTTCAGGGTGTATTTGCTCCTATATTACACACTCAAACTCTGAACGATAAATGTCCCAGGCCCCACACCCGATGTGGTAAAATCGGGCATGTTGGTCTTCCAAAGTAGCTTCTCCCCAAAACCTCTACCTAGACCCTCTAGAACCTGAAAAAAGGTAGGTTCTTTGTGATAAACCCGGTTTTGGAGGACATGGCTTAGGAAAACCCAGTTTCCTGCCACAAAACCGGGTTTCGCTTTAGAGCAAGCGCCCGCAACCCGTATTTAACCCGTACAGAACCCGTATTTTACCCGTGAAAACCCGTATTTAAAATATGGGTTCTGGGCTCTGGCCAAGAACCCAGTTTTCAGTTGCAAAACCCGGTTATTTTCAGGAACCTACTTTTTTTCGGGTTTTGGAGGGTCTAGGTAAGCCTTAACCCCAAACCCCCCTCCCAACAAAAAAGGCTGAACCCTAAAGTCTAAAACCCCGCAGCTGCTTTTCTCCGTACTATGATATCTCCCCGTCTGGCCTTTACACATCCGTACGTTTATGTCTCCGAATTCTCTATTGAGTTTCTCAAGGCCCGTAAATCCTAAATCCTAGAACCAATATGTTACCCCTTACACTGGAACCTACACCAAAACCCTACTCTGGACCCTAAACCCTGGGACCTGCAGCTTATGTGGAGAAAGGGCCACTGCATCTTTAAACCAAAGCCCTTAAAGACTAAGCCCTAAACCCCTAAACCCCTAAGCCCCACAGAGCGACAGAAGCCCTATAAGCACCCAAGAGAAGCCCCACTCTGACTGAGAAAAGGCCCCTTGCTTGCAGGGAAACCCTCTCCCCCCAAGCCCCAAGCGGAGGTTCACAAGGCTTGGTAAGCAGGGTTCTCAGAGACTCCAATATCCCTTCATTACGGAATGTACCTTAAATTATAGTAGGATCCCTAATATGATTTACTGTATATTCCTTAAGTAAGGGATATTGGAGTTTCTGGGTTTAGGGTTAAGGTGTAGCTTAGCTGTTCAGGATTTAGGCTACAACGCCCGGAAACCCTGAACCCAAAACCCTGGACCATGGAAGCCCCACGCCTTAAACCTTAAAGCCCCGTTTGGACCCGACGCCGGCAGGCGAACAAAGAGACCGTCAACCCAACTTCAAAACGCAAACTAATTAAAGCAATTAACTCTCAGGGGTACCTTATATTGGGGTCCTTATGAGAAGGATCCTACTATTTAGGGTACTACATTAACCTCAGAACATCAAAGCCCTCGAGCCTCAGACACAAACTCGATGGAACCCGTACAGCTCTCCTGAAATCCTGTAACCCACTATGAATTTAGGGTTCATGGGTTTTGGGGTTCTGGGTTGAGGGCTTGAGCGTTTAGGGGTGCTCCGGGGAGGATCTAGAAAGTCGTTCAACCCGAACTTGGGTGTAGGGGTTTTGGGTTTAGGGTACTACATGGAAGGGTATCTTATAGGAACCACCGAAAGTATTCTTTTTGGCTCCTGCCGGCGGTCGGGGAAGCCATACACCCAACAGCCTCACTGTCTAGTCGCCGCCAGGAGGACTCCATGCGGTCGGACATTCAGGCAGACGAGTAGGGTTTATAGGGTATAGGGTTTAGGGTTTAGGGATCTGCTTGCAGGCATGTGGGTACTATCCTTGAAAGGGACCCTGATATGAGAACTACCCATGTAGGTTCTGCAGCCCTGAAATGCGGGCCAGGCAACCCAATGGGTAGGTGGCTTGTTTTTTCTCGAGCAAATCCCGAACTGGTACACTTGAATTCACCTCCCTCAGTTTAGGGTTTAGGGGCCTAAGCCTAGTCGAATGTGTCAGGTCCGGCCCCTATACTAGGCCCTATTGCATCTCCACAAGCTGTATTCATATACACACATCAGCGCAATTGCAATGGACTGTTGTATTCTGTAGCCACGTCCAAGCAATTGTGGAGTCTTATGGCTGAGATCTCGACAATATGAAGTATCCAAAGCAGAAACCTTAGAGAATTTCTGTGGCGAGAAACCCTAAACTTCCTAAACCCTTAACCCTTAAACCCGAAAGCACCCAATCCCTCAACCCTAAACCCTACAGCCCAAACCCTTGACCAACCTTAAACCCTGAACCCCTCAACCCCGAAACCCTAAACAATTTGTTCTTGTAAAGAGGCCTTGGGTTGCCACTTCCCCGGTGGACGAATCAATGTCCTTCGGGCAATGCCCAGTGCTTCGCAGGCTGGGGTTCTGGGTTTAGGGTTCAGGGTTGCGTAAGGGTTTAGGGTTTTAGGTGCTGGAGTGCCGCAGAAAGGAAGCATTATGACATAGCAGTCTATACTTTGTCTCCCTGGATACTTCAAAGTGCAGTCGGGGCATTTGTTTGGAAGTTCAGGGTTGTAGGCACGGGCTTTAGGATGAGAGCTTAGGGTTTTGGGATTGAGATGCAGGTTATTGGGCTCAGTATTCGTGGTGTGGCATTCCGTTGAGTAGGCTGTACACAGCAGCAATACGGGTGGCTCAAGCCAAGTTTAGCAAAGCCCGAACACATATCAATGCTTTGCCGCATTCCATGCTCATCGGGACGGGGAGCCGCCCCCTGTTTTGGGGAAGCATGCTCTCAAACGGGGTGGTGCAGGTTCCCAATTCTGACCTGTCGGAGGTTTCGAAGCTAAGTTTGAGAGAGCTTTCTGGTCCTAACGCCCTAAACCCGTAAGCCTTAAAAAGTTGAGGTTTCATTCGGAACCGGCACAGAGAAGTCCCATCATAGTGGAGCTGGACTTCCAAGCCCTGGCTGCACCCCTCCTTCCCCCAATGCCATGTTTAGGGTTTAGGGATGCTTAGGGTCTAGGGTTTAGGGTGCATTCGCTTTAGGGTTTAGGGTTTATTGTGCGGCGAGGTCTTCAGCGGTGGCGACAATGGCAGGACTGATGTGCATGCAAAGCCGTTTCTGCTAGGCACCCGAGGGTCGTGATCCTTTTGCTTTAAGCAAGAAGACATGCACTGCAAAGTTCACGATTCTGATCTTCTGAGATGGTCCCTGGCTGTAGGCCTAGATCCGAGATGCGATTCCTGGCCATCGGTGTGCTTCGGTTTACGTTTCTGAAGCAGCCGGTATCCCGGAAAACAACGAACGCCAATCTTCCAGCTCCAAACTCTACACCCTACCATGGGGGTCTGAACAGTTAGAACAGGGTGTTGGTGCATATTAGAGTATAGTTTAAATAAGAAACTCAAAGGAATGATACTAGCAATTCTTCAGGCTCACTAAACCCCTGTCGAGCCTCTGCACGGCGAGGATCTGCAAATCTCAATTTCTCGGACACGAGCCCGGGAACATGACCTGCCTTGATGTCCCAGGTTCCATCGGGTACCTTAGCCTAAACCCTAAACCCAAAACCCCTAAACCTGATGGTTTGGGGCCGGAGCCCTGGGGTTTAGGCCTTGGATTGGCTAGGGTTTGGGGTTTAGGGGTTAGTGTTCTGCTTGTGGTCGTCTAGGTTGTTCAGGGGTTAACATGTCTACATGTCTGTTTCTCCTTTCCAATAACGAGAATGCTTCTACAAGCGCAGCTTAGTTGGTGTCGAACACTCATCCATACCTCCCTGTCTTTTGACCGCTACATGATCCAGCTAACATGCCCCAACTCGCAAACTCCGGAACCCCAAACTTGAATGACTTAGCCTCAGCGGCACCTGCGGAATTCCACGGCCGACTACCTCCGAACCCTTCTCTGAGAAAGGCCAGCATATGGGAGTTTCCGAAAGTTAGGGGCACCGTATTTAGGGGTCCTTATAATAAGGATCCTACTATTTAAGGTGCTATATTAGGGTCCCCTATTTTCGGAAACTCCCATATCTAATCCACTGACTCTACCAGCGATTCGGTTTCAGATAACGGCTGCGTCAACAGCAACTTCAATCCTAACCATAGTACAGCTAGAAACAGAAAGATCGCACATGTGATAGTGGTGCTAATTCGGTAGTCACGGTAGCCATAGCATAGATATCAAACTTACTGCAATGAAGATGCACATCGGCACTCAAGAGCATTGTCATGCTAGTCACTGTGGTCAACCAATACTGTAATCCCAAATCCAAGAAAGCATGAACACCATCTCCAAAAACGAATGTACGAATACTCATGTTGACAACAGACCCTGATCGCTAAAACCCTAAACCCTAAACCAACATAGGCTTCATCGTCGTAACGTCTTGCTGAGAGGCATGGAACCTCGGGGCGTGCTGAGCCTGCAGCTCTACCAGGACTGCGGCCTTAATAATTACCTATAGTATTTTGGGGGCTCCTTATTACAGTTATAGTATAACAGACCCCCAAGCCCTATTCTAATTACGAAGGCTCCTATATTATAGTACCCTTATAGACCCCTTATTGTAACCCTTATAGACTCCTTTGAAGGAGCCTTATTCTAATTACTAAGGCCCCTATAGTAGGGCTTAGGGTTGCGGTCTTTGGGAACTGCGGGGTTTCCGTGGGTTCGGCCTTCGGGGTTTAGGGTTTAGGGTTTAGGGAGGATCACTATGTGGCCTCGGAAGACCTACCAACGTTATTTCTTAGGGTTCCTTATCGTAGTTAATTAATCTACCCAAATCCACTTCTAATTAGGCTGAAGCCTTCGGATATCGATCGAGTTCGTACCTGAAACTCGGCTTTGTTGATCCAAAACTTTCTCGTTGAGAAAAGAACCTGCAGCTAGAGCAGCTAGATCCCGGAGCCTCAATAATTGGTTCTTTGAGAAGTCCCTCAACGCTACGTGGCTTTGGGGTGCTGGCTTTTGTCCGAGAATTACGCAGAATTTCAGGGTTCAGTCTGTTGCAGCATAACCTCCAAATCCTAAGCCCCAAAGCCTTAACCGCCCGGCAGAACTCCACGAAGCTGGCTTCCAGCTCCATCAACGGCGCCCTTGCTGTGTGGGACTTGCCACTTGGGCTGTCGACCCACGACCCTGAAGCCCGAATCTTATGAGGGTTCGGGGTGTAGCTTGTAGGGTTTGCATATAAAAGCCTGGACCCGAAGCGCTTGCCCTAAACAATATGTTTTGTACCACCAAAACCTGTTTTTGGTAGGTACCCTGTGAAATATATGTATATATATGTATATATATATATGTATTAGTGCGCAAGCTCGCATACCCCATCGTCTGGCTATGAGTATTTCTGAGCCGAAAAGAAGCTTTATAAAGGAAGCAGCAGAGGTCAAAGCATGACTCACACAACCGCGACTACAAACAGCAGCTGCTGCTGCCGCCAGCAATGCTACGTAGTGGCCGCAAGTTACATTTCTTCTTACTGCATTGCCACGACGTTTCTCATCAGCAGAACAAGTTTACAACAGCAACGGAGTAGTACAGCACAGAAAGAAGAGCAAGGTTAGCAAAACAGAGCCTTTTCCAGCCAGTTTCTCGTTTCCGGGTCTGGGTGTTAGGGGGCGGTTAGGGGTTATGGGTTCAGGGTGTAGGGTGTAAGTTTTCATGACGGCACCCGGAAGGCCCGAAAGAGCTAAAATAGGGCCTCAATAATTACTAATAGTATTTTGGGGTTCCTTTTTATAATTCGAGTATCATGGGCCCCAAAACCTATTCTACTTATTTAAGGCCCCTACACTATAGAACCCTTCATCGTAGCCCCTTTAAATCCTTTCAAAGGAAGCCTATTCTAATTGTTAAGGCCCCTATATCAGCAATATCTGCAAGGACGCTTCCGGCGGATTTGCAGCTGAGCCCCGGCTGTCTCGGCTGCTATTGTTCGCTAGGGTTTACGGGTTAAGGGTCTAGGGTTTTAGGGTTTAGGGTTTACGGGTTTACGGATGAAGGTTTTGTTGAATTTTCAGGCTTTAGGACGCCCCTGTCGGGTTCAGAAGCACCCAGCTTTTACGGTTTGTAGCCCTTTTAGGGTTTAGAGCTTTCTAGAAGTAGAGTAGGTAACCTTTAACCTTTTTGGGGCAGTATAGTCCCTATATAATCCTTGTAGTAAGAAAAAGGTTAACCTTTAGTTCCCCATGATATCCGACAAGTAGGGCTTAAGATGTTTACGGTTTATTGGCACTGGACGCTAAGCCCTGAACCCAAGATGGCCTGCCAGGAGATGTCTGCCCGGTCGAAGGGTGACCACGACAATGGCTTGTTGTAGTATTGGGAAATTATGGTGGTGTTGGTGGTGAATCCCCCTCGGATGTTGTTGTTGTGGTCTGCCCGTCCCTCAACCAGAGTGGTAGCCTGGAGGCTGAAGCTAAAAAGGTATGAGGGGTCAAAAAAAAAGATTGGTCTTTTGAAAGGCTCTGGAGGGGCGGAGAGGCCTCCAGGTCCAATTTTTTTCGCAGGACTTGAGGATTTGGGGGGAGGAATTAACGTAGGGGGCTCAATAATTACTAATACTATTGTGGGGGCTCCTTATTATAGGTATGGCATAATGGTCCCCCAAAACCCTTTTCTAATTACTAAGGCCCCTATATTACGGTAGAATCCGGAATGATTTCAGATACTGTTTCCTGCTGTTGCGTACTAGAGCCATGCTATAACCCACCCCCCTCAGAACAACAGAAGCGAATCATATTCAGGCCTCTCTTGTAGCTGAGTGGATACACTTTACACTTTTTGGAATAATACTACCCACTATAAAACTGAAAGTGTACACTTTTTGGGGCTTATGAACTCAGCAACTAAGTTTTGCCGTTATAGTGGCAGAAGCCTTGAAGGATCCCTATTCCCCTTCTTTAGCTTATTGCCTGTAAACTCAACTTTTCAACTTATGGGGTTCTTATAAGGTAGTCGATTCTGAAAGTTTCAACTTTTATTCCCTTGGGTACGGGGCCAGTGAGTTTAGACCCCTTTCTTAAAAGTGCGGCGACTGCATGTCGAGTTGGTGAGTCCAGGGGCCTCGACGGGGTTCTTGTTCAGGTCATAGACTCTTGGATTTCGGGCGTAGGGTTTAGGGATTTAGGGCGAATTTAGGGTTTAGGGTTTAGGGGTTTAGGGTTTAGGGTTTAGGGATTTAGGGCGAATTTAGGGTTGGTATCATAAGGCTGCACGGCTCTTGGGGACATCTGTGTTTGTTTCCTTTTGCGCGATCCCCCAAAACACATCTGTTGGTGACCTTCTAAGGCAAGTAGAGCATCAGAGGCGTGCAGTGTACATGCTATATAATATGTTATCCTTCTAAACCTTGGGAACAACAGCCCAGCCCACAGCCCCTAAACTCAAACCTCTTGACATCAAACCCCAGACCCAAAGCCCTTAACTCGACCCTAGACCCTAAACCCTAAACCCTAGACCCTAAACCCTAAACCCTTAACCCTAAACCCTAAACCCTACCTAAATACTAAGCCTTGAACCCTAAGCCCTCAACCCCAAGCCCTACACTAAACGCCCCCTCAGCCCCTACCTTAACCTACCAAAACCTACCTTTTTTGTAGGGTCCCTATAAATTCCATATTAGGGTTTATATTAAGAACCTACAAAAAAGTAGGGTTTGGGAGGTCAAGGTAGAGGCTAGCCTAGGAAGCCACTGGAGTGGTTTCAGAGCCTGGACTACTACATGACCATGACCATCTCTCCTGACGGCGCCTCGGCTTTGCAGCGTCCCTGCAGACCGACGATTCAAGGTTTAGGGGTTTGGGGGGTTTAGGGCGTAGGGGCTTAGGGTTTAGGGCTTTAGGGCTTTCGGGGTTTAGGGCTTGGGGGTTTAGGGCTTAGGGTTTACGGTTTACGGCTTATAGACCCTTGCATCCAATCGATCCTATTATCATCCATCTTGGGGTTTGACACGAGGACCTCTGCATAAGCGCCAGCACTATTCCCTATAGGGCCTTAGGGCGAATTGTTGCAAATATTCTGAATGGACCCCAGAACGCTTTTCTAATTGTCAAGGCCCCTATATTGCAGGTTTGTGACGTGGGAACGAAGGCATCGATTTTGAGAATGTCCCCGCGCCGTCAACATTTGGAAAGGAACCTTCACGCTTTAGGGTTGATTGGCGTTGTTCTGCGATCCTTGATGGTTGGGGTTTGGTGTTTAAGGGCTATAGATAAAGCAGCATATTGCGCCAACCCTAAATGCCAGAAGGCTGAGCAGGGTTATGTGCTTCTTGCCTTGAAGCCGTTGAACCAACACCGCCTAAGCTATTTAGGGTTTACGGGTTAGGGCTTATGCTAACACCCTAGACCCTCCACCCCAGAATCCCAAAAGCTCTTCAAACTCCAATACATCAAGACCGACAAAACCCCCAGGAACCTTCTTCTACACAACCGGCACGCTGGGAGGCATTTCAGTGGCCGAGCTGCAGTGAACAGCAGATGTTTTTGCAGGGTTTAGGGCTCAGGATTTATAGGGTGGTAGGTTTTTGATTGCATGATGTTCTCAATGGTTCCAGTGATGTTGACACACATGCAAAACGCGAGTCTCTCAACCCTTGTCTTAAACTACCATAACCCACTGTTTTGCAGGTCCTTACTACAAACCCTAGTATGGAGTTTCTGGGGACCCCGAAAGAAAGTAAGGTTCTGGTAGGTTAAGGTTAACCCAAACTTACCTTTGGTTAGTAGGGAATGGAGGAAAGGGGTACAATTATAACTACTATTACTACTTGAAGGGGCAGGGGACTTAGTAAGTTGGTTATAAGTAGGGTTATAATTAAGGTAACTCCATTTAGGGCACTTATAACTCTACTTATAACCTACTTACTAAGTCNTAACTACTATTACTACTTGAAGGGGCAGGGAACTTAGTAAGTTGGTTATAAGTAGGGTTATAATTAAGGTAACTCCATTTAGGGCACTTATAACTCTACTTATAACCTACTTACTAAGTCCCCTGCCCCTTCAAGTACCATTCTTCCATTCCCTACTAACCAAAGGTAGGCAAACCCCCAAGGCACGCTACGTCGACTCAGTGCCCGCGGCAGTCAGACGCTTGAAGTCCTCGCCTCTCTGCAGATCGAACATCTGCACCACGTCGTCAGTGATACGGCTGCAAGTGCAGTTAAGTTCAGGGTTTAGGGTTGAAGTAGCGATTATTGCAAGTGTTGCCTAGTGGGTCTGTATAAGCAACTACCACCATGGAACTAGGTCCCCAAACTCGTAAGAAGGATGGTCTTTCGGGACCCGATTCCCTAATGGTAGTAAATCTGGGTCGTGATAGAATCTAAATTTGCAGGTTTTTGTGGTTGACGATTTAGGGCAGGTTCCCTGTAGGGCTTGTGGCTGTGAGCTACGATTTCAGATTTCGGGCTTCTGGGTTAGGCTGTCGCTTAGAGGGTTTCATTCCCACAAAGGGCTGGGGCTTAAGGGTTTAGGGTGTTCGGGTTCAGGGTTTGGGGCTTTGATTTGTAGGGGTTAGGGGTCAGAGGGTCCAGGGGCAGCAGTTTCAAGAGCTGTCCGATGTGGAAGATCATTTTGAGAATTCCCAAACCTCAAACTCCGATCAACATCCGAGCGACATGGTACTGTATCTTCCAGCTGCGGCTGGGGTTTGCATGATGGCCGCAATAAGTTTAAGCTTCAAATTTCGGGGGTAGCTTATGGGGCTTTCCCGCAACTCAACATGTCGTAACTCCCGTACGGCTAGGCCCTCATGCAATGATGCTGAACAGATCTTTACCCATCGACAAAATACTGGGTTAACAAGGACACCAGACAATATTCGACACCGCAGCTACACCACCGCGAACAACAACTATCAAGCCCTAGCCTTACACACCCTAAGCCCGAAACCATAAACCCCAAAACCCCAAACCCGTTGCACGCTTTTAACGGCGAAGTCTGCCTCTGCGAACGCACGTCTCACGGAAGGGGTAATGTAGTCCAGGATCTTGAAACGGATCTTGAAACTCCTGCAGCTGTCCCGTTGTAAATTATGAAACCCAAATCCCGTAACCTAAAACCTTTCACACCTAAAAGCAAAGCTCGTAAAGTATTTTAGAAGGAAACTTTCAAGAATCCTGAAACCAACCCTTGAAGGAGCCCTCGAAGGGAACCTGCAGAACACTAAATTAACGCAGCCCTCAAACGAATCCTCAAAGAACTTTAAATCTAGAAGTAGAGTAGGTAACCTTTAACTTTTTGGGGGGTAGTATAATCCCTAATATAATCCTTGTATTATGAAAAAGGTTAACCTTTAGTTCCCCATGATACCCGACAAGTAGGTACATGTTAAGCAACCGCTAAACCCGAAATCCTATTCCGCCTATTCCCTAAACCTGAAACCCTAAACCCTGAATCCACAAATCAAGGTCACTCTGAAAAACCGCGACCCAGTAGATTTTCCTGCTTATTTGGAAGCCACGCAGCTGCAATAGGGCGAGGATGAACGTTTGGGGTTCGTGTTTAGGGCTTGGGGTTTAGGGTTTAGTAAAAGCTGAGGGGTTCAAGTTTTGTGTCTTAGGGATTGGGGTTTAGGGTTTAGGGTTCCTTTCAGGGAACCCTAAACCCTAAGCCCTAAACCCTAGTGCCCCGTATATTGCAGACATAGGGCTTTAACAAGAACAGTCTCCCAGTGTTATTTAGAGAGATTGGTTTAGTACTTTAATGCTCTGTTGCAGGGACCTTTTCGTTAAACAAGCCATTGTGAAATAAACGTCTGTAGTCTATACCTTTGTCTCCTTGGCCTTGGTTACTTCAAAGCCGCGCTTCCTAGACCGCCGAGACCCCCAAACCCTAACTCATAGGGACCCTTAGGGGGGTGTAGGAGGAGGGGGCGTAGGGGGCCGTAATGCCCATAATAAGGACCTAATAAGGCCTACTTAAGGAAGTCTAGCCCCTCACCCCCCCCTTCCCCCTACCCCCCTAAGGGTCCCAAACCCCCCCCGAAGCCCTAGGTACCTAAACCCTACCTTAACCTACCAAAACCTACAAAAAAGTAGGATCCCTATAAATTCCGTATTAGGGTGTATAATAAGAACCTACAAAGAAGTCGGGTTTGGTAGGTTAAGGTAAGCCTTAAACTTAATCATGAAGCCCTAAGCCTATAAACCCTTTACCTTGAACGCAGGCTCCTTAGAGACTATTTTTTGTTTTTGTTCATATAAAACCCAAGTGAATACTAACCCCATTTTTTGATTATGGTTCTAAAGCGGGTATAGTCTAGGGCTCAAAGCTTGGCGCAGAGACTCCAAGATCCCTTAAGTAAGGTATATTCCTTAAATCATATTTAGGGATCCTGCTGCCACTTACGGCATATTCCTTACTTAAGGGATATTCCCTAAATCATAATCCATACCATAATGTACGGTATATTCGGTATATTTTGTTTAAAGGGATATTGGAGTCGCTGGGCATGCTCTCTTGCTTCGTCTGTCGGTGGTTGCAGGAGAAAGGACCGCCTTGAACTGCCAATGCCGAAGTGGTTTTTAGGGCTTAGGGTTGCAGGGCCCCTATAAATGCCATAATTATTAAATGAAGAAAAATCAGAACTTGCAAAAAAGTAGGGAAGAAAAATCAGAACTTCCAAAAAAGTAGGGAAGAAAAACCAGAACTTGCAAAAAAGTAGGTTAGGTAGAGCTTAGCTGAGGCAACTACTCAACTCCGAACCCTAAGGCCCTAAACCAGCCTTGTCCTTTTTGATGGTTCCCCCAAAAGAATTTACAGACCGGTTAGTAGACCTTCTTCAAATAATTCCTACTAAGGGATATAGGTATAGGGCCCTGTCTATTATTTCTAAAAGGACAAGGGTGCCCTAAACCCCAAACCGCCTAGGCGTTAAATCCTTGCAACCCTAAACCCTTGCCTTCGCGTCCGGATTGATTCGTGAGCATTGCAGGTCACACCACTGCGATACCTCAACTGCCACTCTGGAGAGGCGTGCAGCTACAGTATCTGGTCCCAAATCCCCGAATCCTCAAACCTTAAAGACATAGAATCTTCATGTTGATTTTCTCAGATGTCTGACTGCATTAATATAGGGGCCTGAATATGATTATAGTATAATGGGCCCCGAAAACTCTATTCTAATTATTAAGGCCCCCAAACTTACCAGCGCCAGAACCATCGTCATTTTGTGTTCGGAGCTTGTTTGCTGTTTTTTGTTCAGTTTGTGGCTCAGGGCACTCATGTCCAGCATAAGTCTTTTGGAGGCGTAGAGTTTAGATTTGAGCTCAGGGCTTGGATTATCGCATCTTGCCGGGGCTAGTAAGGTACCTGGCTCGAAACCACGTAGCCCCATGCTTCATGCTCTGGCACAGATCGTGTCCATGCCGACCAAGCCCCCAGTCAGCGACGTCGCTGCAAGATACAGCATAGGGTCGAGGGTTGAGGGTGCATGATTGAGCTCGGTTCTGGAGTACCATAGTTTACTGCTCTTGTTTCGGACCGGCTCCTCAAAGGAACAATTATGAACCAACAGTTCAGATTTTCAAGTTGGTTGCTTCAAGGCCCAGGCATCGAGTCTACAGTTGAGGGTATATGATTCAGTGGTTCAAGGATTTTGTCGGGGAATTGCTGTTGAACTACGAATGTTCCGCGAAGAGTGTAAAGCTGTAAACCTTTGGCGACAGGATTGCATTTCAGAATGGGGCGCTAGCAGAAAACCCTTGGACAATATGATCTGATTGGAAGGGCCCCTACAAATCAGGTATCCCCTGTTATACTACACGTGGGAACCTTTTAACCTTCTTCGTGTACTATAGTGACAATATAGTCCCAAAAGTTAGGCACCAGTTCCCCCAGGAGACTAGACAAGCAAGTAATCCCTAGCCTAGCCCACAACCCCTGACCCCCTGAAACCCTTAACACTACATCCTTATTAATTAAACCCTCAAGCCTCAAGCCATAAATACAAAGCTCCGTATCATCTACCCTTTCGTAACATCCCATACCCCTTGTCTCACGTTGTAATGCTGCATATTGCAGTCCCACACCCTATCCGTAGAAGTCCCGACGGAGGGTGGGCTGCACAGCTTACTTAAGCGCACCGGACAGGCGGGAAAACTTGTGCCAGTCTCTAAGAGCTACCCTAAATTACAGCCCTATAAGCCCATTCTTATAATAACTGGGCTTTGGAGTACCACAATTACTTTAATACTTTTTTTAAAGGAACCATTAAAATTATGAAATATAAGTTTATACTTTTTTCTCCCTGGTTATGTAAACGCCCAGGTAAGTCTTATAGAACCCGTTTAAAGGAGTTTTTGGCGGCTCATCGTGCAGGTTCAGGCATGTTTAGATTGTTAAAAGGTTTCATGGGCCGTGTTTCGCAGCCCTGCAGCAGTCTCCAGCCTGGAGCCAAGGTTTAGGGTTGAGGGTTTGGGGTTTAGTGTTTAAAATTAGGGTTTGAATGCCAGGTATGCGGCTAGTCAATCTGAGCAATGCTGTTGTGCACTACTGGCTGCAGCTTGGAAGCAGTTTCAGTTCCCGCTTTCACAAGGGCTGAGGTCGTTCAAGATGAAAGTGAACTACCTGGCTTTGCCTTACAAAGGTTTAGCAGTTTATTACGGACACTTCGGACAAGAGTTCGCCGATTCTCCCCCCCCCCCCCCCACGGCATGAGTGGCAAGGTTTAGCAGTTTAGCGTGATTCGGATCCAGGTTGCAGGGATTCGGATGTAGGTTTTCGGGGATCGGGCTTCGGAGAAACACCTTCCTGTCCTGCACGCAAAACTGTAGTCCAATTTTCAAGGCTTCTATATGGGAGTTTCCGAAAATGGGGGGGAACCCTAATCTAGTACCCTAAATAGTAGGATCCTTATTGTAAGGACCCCAGAATAAGGTATCCCGAATTATCGGAAACCCCCACATTGGACAGCCAAAGATGCTTCGCGAAGCTTTCTCCCAGGCGATGCTCAGCCGGATGGACCTCTTACAGGAACGTTGAAAGGAGCTAAACTTCCTGAACTGCCTAAACCCGAACCCCTAAACTGTAACTGTAATTAATTGCCTCCACTAAACCCTAAACTCCTAAAGCCTAGCTCCGTAAACCCTATATACCCTAAACTCCCCGAACTTCGCTCCGATGCTGAGATCCATGGGACAGAGCTGGTATTCGACCCCGACAGTCGTGGACTTGAGGGACACAGATGCGATGTTCGGCTGCACATCCAAATTTTGGGTTCTAGGGATTGGGGTTTAGGATTTCGGGGTTTAAGTAGGGTTTAGGTTTTTTGAAGAGTCTACCTGGAGAACCTACAGCCAAATAGGCTACGCCTACGCTAGTTTGAGGCAAGCCCTACACATCTGCTTTCCGTTGCAGTTCGAGCTCCGCAGCGAGCAGCAGAATCCCCTAAATGGCCCTAAGCCCTAAGCACCAGACCCTTAAAGTGACCCTTGAACCGGCAACGGGTAGCAGTCATTTGCTAGCGGTTGGCAGGCTTTTGGCTTAAACCTTAATATACTATACTCTCCCATACTACACCATGACCATACCATGCTGCTCTACATACGAACCCTGCGGAGACTCAATGATTGCATACTCTGTGCCCTCGAGCAAAAAGTCTCACGTCTTCGACACCAGACCCCTTAACCCTAAGCCCTAAACCCCCCTCAAGCGCTGAGATGGTGCAGAAGCCGACGAAACGTAGGCAAAGCGCATGCAGAATGTATCTAGACTCATCTTGGGAAATCTCCGCTGCGCAACCCAGTTCACATCGCAGCACAATGGACTCTGATCTTTGACCACTTTAGTAGTCACGACTTTAACTGTTTGAGATTAGTATAATCGCTATATGGCCCCAAAGGTGAACCGTTAATATCCCTCCCAAGGGAGCTAGACAAGTAAGACTGGTGCTTTGCTTTTCCAAGCTCACCCGGGCCAGACGGTAGCACTGGGGTATGCAAACCCTATACCCTCAAAGCATCCTTAGAGCATGTTGTTCTCATATGATCCGCGACCTCCTCCTACCCTAAACCCTAAACCCCATCCTCTACACCCAAAGCCCCGCTAGAAGCTGCCGAGGGTGGGCATACCGATCTTGCACGGCGAGGCTTGGTGACTTGATGTAGTCTTGCGGTTCGTGGATTGTAAAAGAATAAAATCAAGAAACAACTAAACCAATATGTGTGTGTATATATATTTAAGCATGTAAATAGGTACTAAATAAATAGATAAATCTATATATATATATATACACACACGCACACAGGTTTCAGCTTTATAAGGGTGCGTAGACTTTGGGATTTATGGCTTTAGGTTTTATCAGAGACTGTATAGGAACGCTACTACATATTATTTTCCTAAACCCCAAACCCCTTAATGTCTAGGGTTGCGGCATGGCGGCGTCTGGCTTTCTTTCCCGAATCTCTGAGCCGTTTCCTTTCATTGCCGTAGGGTTTAGGGTGTAGGTTTTAGGATTTAGGGTTCGGGGTTTAGGGTTCAGGGTTAAGGGTGCAGGGTGTAGGGTTAGGCTTTGAGGGAGCGACACCGTGACCCTAGGTCGCAAAACATAGGCTTTAGGGTTCAGAGCTTAGTGTTTCGGGTTTAGACTTTAGGGTTTAGGCTTTAGGGTTTGAGGTAGTGCTGTCTGAAGATATCTGAAGCGTGCAAATGGGAGTTAGTATCTGTTTGCAGGACGCTTGGGTTTAGCCAGGTTGCGTACGGATTCAGGGCCCAGGTCTGGTCTTAAAGGTTCTATATAATAGGGCTTAGTGCTTGGGTTCCATAAGGGTCACGAACATGTTCCTTTTGATAGTTAAGCCTGTCAGGGTCCATGTACTCCTTTTGTACATACATTGGCCTTAATGTAGTCCCTATATAGGTACTTTGGGGCCAATGTCTATACTATTTGGGTACATGGACCCTTAGGGTAAGCTATAACACACCCTCCAAGCCACTGAGGCCCCTATATTAAATGTTTAGGGTTGCGAGGCTGTCCGCCTCGTCACCGACAGGAATTGCGGCTCGGCGTTATAAGCGTTCCTTTAAGGTAGGGTTTAGGGTTTAGGGTTTAGGGGCGACGGTTTAGGGTTTTACAAGGGTTCCCTTCGGGTTTCGAGGCTTCTAGGGTTTGAGTTTGGTGCTTCAGGCTTTTTTTGGGGGTTTAGGTCTTCTGGGGTCGACAACATCAGATTGCTGCCGCCAGTACGTAGTTTGATACTTCAGTCAGTATTCGTGTAATCTGAATCACCAAGCAGTGGATACAAATAGGTAGTAGGAGTGATATTGTTGTTGCAAGCAGTACTCTCCATTTAGGGCTTACGGGGGCTAAAGCTTTCTCGAAATTTGAACTACTTCATACTGCTTTGCAAATCCTCCTAGGGATCTGGGCAGCGGCACTCGGTGCCCTTGGCCCCTATATCAGGTACGGCAAATGCTATCCAAGCCTCGGAAGGCTTTAAAGCTCTCGTGGTTAGACGTTACACTTTCTTCTCACCTGGGCTTGGACAGAACATCATCCTAATCCCTAAACCCTAAACCTTAAACCCTAAACCCTAAACCCTAAACCCTAATCCCTAAACCCTAAGCCCTAAGCCCTAAACCCTAAACCCTAATCCCTAAACCCTAAACCCTAATCCCTGAACCCCTAGTTCCCTAAACCCCTAAAAATCCTGAACCACAAAATTAAAGGGGTTAGGACTCGCAGGGTCAGTCGGCGTGATTTACAACAATAAACTACACCCCCCGCCAAAAAAAAAACTGTTGCAATTAATGAGGCCCGTGTGTTTGGAGGCTTTACATCCCCGATGGCTTCAGCACGAGAGCATTAAAGCCTGCAGCCCTGCCTTCTTCGTCTAACCCGAAATATGCGCTCGAGCGCCATAACCATACGGCTCTTGCCCTAAAGGTCCACGTACTCCTTTAGTACATAAATTGGCCTTGATGTAGTCCCTATTTGGGTACTTTAGGGCTGAAGTATATACACGGACCCTCAGGGTACCGCTCTTGGGGACTTGTTTAGTTTGTTGCGGTTTCTGGTAGGCGCTTCTTCTATCCGGATCTCCAACTTTTTCGCTTAAGGAAATAGAGGTAAGGGCTCTATGTAGGCTTCAGCGTCTGAGGCATCGATGCGGCAAAAGAGTATCTGGGCCCAAGTCGGGGGTTTAGGGTCTACAGTCTGGGGTTTACCTATAGTATCCATTGTAGTTCCTTTTTTTGGTTCACCAATTTTCTGGTTAGGATCCTATACTAAAAATTTGGTTAACCATAAGAAGAAACGGCCATGGAGACTATAGGTGTATGAAGGTTTAGGGGTTTGGGATGTTTGGGTGCTGTCAGGGTTGTGTCTTCAGGGCTTCCACTGGGGAGCTTCCACGACGGAGGCGTAAGTCTGAAGAGCAGGTTATCCTGAGGCGGCAAAGCTATGAAGCTGCGACATGGAGGTTTAGGGTTTAGCGTTCAGGGTCTTAGGGGTTTAGGGTTTAGTTTCTGACTATCTCGTACTCCCTGAAATCCCAAGCCCACTAGGGTGGGATGCAGGCTTGGGAGTTGTGGTTGATCTGCAAGAGTTGGATGCGCTTTCTATAGCGACTTACAAGGTGTCTTTTGTTTCAGGATTTAGCGGGGCTTCGGAGGTTCAGGATGTCAATGCAGTGCACCAGACTACAAACACACACACACACAGACACACACACACACACCCACACCCACCCACACACACACACACACACGCCCTTCCCTAAACCCTAAACCCTAAACCGATCTACGGTCAAGATGTAGGGTTTAGTTTGGTCCTTAAAATCCCAAAGCCTAATTTTCCCGGAGCCCACACCCTCAACTCGAAGCCATACCCGCAGGGTTCTACCCTACCCCTTGTTCAGGGTACCTAGATCCTAACCATAAAACTAGGTACCCCTAAAAAGGGGGGTGTAGGGTATGACCCTAATAAAGCAGCCTAAATAGTAGGATCCTTACTATAAGGACTCCAAAATAAGGTACCCCTAATTTTTGGAAACTCCCATATAGCAATAGTAAAATGTAGGGTTTAAGTTTAAGGCTTTAGGGCTTAGGGTTTCTATTGTAGGAATTACCGTTATGATTTGGGAAAGTATCCCTCATAACAGTACCTAGCACCCTTTGGGTCTCACACCCTAAATCGCTAAACACCTGAGCCCGACTTCGCAAGTGAAGATATAACTCGGGTTATGAGTCCCGTAAGTGGAATTATCTTAAGTGTCACCTTACTTATATAATTAACCTTACCTCCGAAGCCCCTGGGTCCTCTAAACCCTAAACCCTAACCCATCGTAACAGAGGTGGACCCGTGGACACAAGGAAAAGGACAGTGCACACGAAAAGAAAACCTAAACCCAAAACCCTAACCTTAAACCCAAAACCCTAAACCCAAAACCCAAAACCCTAAACAAACACCCTGAGCCGCCAACCCGATGCCACGAAGCCCAGAACGTCTGAAAGCCATAAACCCCAAGGCAGTGCTCTAGGGTGTAGGGGTTTAGGGGCTTAGGGGTTGGGGTTTAGGGGTTTTGGGTTTTGGGTTTAGGGATTTAGGTTTTTTGGATGAGGGGTTGAGGGTTTAGGGTTGTTGCGTAAAGAAATCGACGAGGGTTCTGGGGACGTTCAACAATAATTCTACAGCACAGAGGCCGAAGGAACTTTTGCTCCCAGCAAGTTGAGGCCTCTAGGTTAGCCCTACACCGACACCTCCGAACTTAAAGGCCCTGAACTCTAAGCCCTAATCCCAAGCCCCGAGAAGTAAGGGAAACAATGGCCCACATAGAAAGCTATTCTTCTCCTCCCTTTTGGGGCCCAAGCAACCTCGAATCCCTCGACGACTAGACCTCCCTGCAAACTTAAGCTTCTCCGTGCTTCTGAGGAAGGCTTCGAAAATATTCTCGAAGCTGGACTACTGCATCCTAAGAAGTCCGCAGCAGGCGCTCCGTGGGGAGCGGCGGAGCTACGGTTTTCTCGGTTCTGGAGTACCATCTTTACTATAGTCTCCTTAGGTCTCCTTTGGATTCTTTGTTTTCATCATTCATTCATATAACACCCAAGAGAATAGTAAAAAGAGTATATTTATTATGGTTCTAAGGGGGTATAGGTTCTGGAGTACCATACTGTAATACTTTGGGGGCTTTCTCCTTAAAGGATCCAGTAAGAAATGAGCGTTTATTCACAGTTTAGGTTTCCATGCGGAAAAGGTGCAGGCCTGGAGCTTGAGTTAGGGTTTCGGGTTTAGGGGTTGTGGTTTAGGGTTTGGGGTTTGGGTTTAGAGTTTCGGGTTTTGGGTTTAGGGTCTGGAGTTTAGGGTTTGGGGTTTAGGGTTTAGGGTGGGACAGCACGGAGGCGACAGTATCTTGCGACATGCGTGTGTCGAGTGCATCGTACTATGGCGATGAGCTGTGAAAGCCTGCCTTTGGAAGGCTTGTCCTTCTCTCTCTCCCACCCCACGCCATACGGGAGTTTCCGAAAATTCGGGGTACCTTATTTTGGGGTGTTTATAATAAGGATCCTTCCATTTAGGGTACTATATTAGGGTCCCCCCATTTCGGAAGCTCCCATGTCAGGTGGCCCACCCATTAGTGACAAGGGTTTAGGGATGAATATGCTTGGCACTTGCAGGGTGATGTAAGGGGGGTTTTGGGTTGAAGGGGGCGAGGATTCTGCAGGGCTGCCACATATTCTGTACATTTCTGTACATTGACTCTTTTGTTGCATGTGTGTATGTGTAACATGCATGCATGCATGCATGCATGCATGCATGTACAAGTGTATATACATTATATATATATATATATAGAGAGAGAGAGAGAGAGAGAGAGAAAGCGAGCGGGAGTCGCACATTTGCGTCATTTGCTTGTCTGCCTGACTGCATTGTTGCCATCATTGTTCATTTCTTGACTACTAGTAGCAATCTAGAATCTAGACTACTGTACTGGTGACCAGATATCGGGTCAATTTAAGGAAGAATCGGAACCAAACATCTCTGATCACCGGCGCTGTTGCACACATCGATGGCCTATGTTGTGGTGTTAAGCGGAAAGCTCTTGATTCAGTGCTTGATTCAGCACAGACCTCCAATCATGGTGTCAGTGTAATCTAGGGGCTGTTCCTTCTTGGCTTGAAAGGGTTCGTTATCGGTAGGAGGACTTAGTCAGTAGTAAGTAGATTTTGAGCATACAGGTGGATTTAGAAGTAGGCACTAAGTACTTAATTATCCCGTCACCCTAAACATTGTACCCTGGCCACCAAATTTAAATCCTTAGCCTTAAACCCTAAGCCGTAAGCCCAAAGCACTGAATGACGGGAAATGCGAAAGGCAGTCCGCCGAAACATGCTTTGTCATAGAATTCAAACTGGAAGGCCCTGCTTAGGTTTTAAGGTTTAGGTTTAGGGTTTAAGCTTTGGGTTTAGGGTTTACTTAGTAGCTGAGTGGATACACTTTACACTTTTTGGGATAGTGTTACCCACTATAAAACTAAAGGTGTACACTTTTTGGGGCGTATGAACTCAGCAACTAAGTTTAGGGCTTCAGTTTCATGTGTGTAGTAGGTTTCCGGGTTAGGTTTTGGGGCTGACGGGTATGGCTTTGGTTTAAGATTCAGCAGATGGAAGGGCTTTTGGTTTAAGATTCAGGCTTTTGGTTTAGGCCTAGTGGCCCAAAACCCAAGTTTTCAACTTCTGGGCTCTTGTAAGGTAGTCTCCTTGGAAAGTTTGACCTTTGCCCCCATAGGTATGTGGGAAATAAGCAGGTTGTGTGGGTCCTTAATAATTAGAATAAGGTTTCGAGGTACATTGTAGTGTGGTTCTAATAGAATACCCTAAGGAATATGAATATTATTGGCAACTATTTGCCCGAAAAACCCTAAACCCTAAACCCTAAAACCCTAAAACCCTAAACCCTAAACCCTAAAACCCTAAACCCTAAACCCTAAAACACTAAACCTTAATCGTGGGTCGGCCAACACCTAGAATCGGCTCCAGGGTCAGCTCTGTGCCAGCCACTTTGTCTCCCACGACATGTCACGACGCTTGGTCAGAAGTCCTAAGCCCAAAGCCCGAAACCCTAAGTCCTAAACCCTAACCTAAGCTCTACTATCGTTTGGAGGTCCCCCTGAACCTAACCCCTAAACCCTAAACCCTAAATTTGGGGTTTCTGGGGGTCTTAGGGATGTAGGCTCTCCGAGTTTCGAGACATGACAACTGGGAGGAACAACGTTGGTTTAGGGTTTAAGGGTGTAGGGTTTGGAGGCTGCAGGCCCGGGTATGATTAGGGTTTGGCTTTTAGGGCACCCTGAAACCATAGACTTCCTAAGCCCTAAACCGCGGCTGCGTGGTGGTTTACATCTTTGGAGGATGCCTGAGTCACGGCGTCTGTCCATTCTTCTATGTCAAGGAGACCGTGCAAGAACCCGAGGCCCAAACCCTAGGCCCTAAAGCCAACGCCCAAATCCCAAACCTTGACCCTAAAAAACTTGCACCCAAACACCACAAACCCTGCTTGGAGGATCAAAGGTGTAAGGAAGGCTACACGTACCTTCCCAAACCCTAAACTTTTTGGGTTTTCAATACATCTAACTATAGATGCCTTTTATCGCCGTGTTATCAAGGCCTATGATCCTTCAAGCGTCATCTAGGAGTCGGAATAATGACCCATATTATTCCGTAGGATAGTAAGCAATAGATTGTTATTGTTGTTAGTCTTGTGAATGTTCGTAAAATTTTTTCCGTTAGTAATATGTCATAGTATGCACCCAAAACCATATCTTCGTTGTTAAGGCCCCTATACCACAGAAACCTTATAGTCACCGCGCAACCCTTATAGTAACACGTTTAAAGGAGCCCTTAAAGTAGCCCTGCGCTGCTCATTCAGGCCCCTAGTTTTAATCCAACAAGTTCCCGGGGGCATCATCTTCTCGCGACTTGCGACGACACAATGCCCTAAACGGTTTAGGGTTTGATAAATCCGAATTCCCAAGCCTGCCTTAAACTTCCAGGACCATATCAGATTTTTTGTAGGTGCGTATCATAAGTCTTAGTATAAATCTACAGGGAACCTACCCAAAACAATTAGGGTCGGCACTTTACGGTCAACTCTGAGCCCTCCTGGGATCTTCGTTCTTCTTGGAAACTGAGGCAAACATCGTGGAACTCTTATAGAACCCTGATAGTATCCCTCGCAACGGATCCCCTAAAGGAACCTTATTCTATTCCCCAGGCCCTATTCCCTAAACCCCAAACCCTAAACCCTATCTTCACCCCACATAACCTACCTTTTTAAGGACTTATATAAGGCAATCATATCAAGCAACACTAAAAAAGTAGGTTTCTTAGGGTCCAGGTATGTCCTAAACCCTAAACCCTCAAACAGGAAGCCCTAAATTAATGCCCCCGCCCTGGAGATCTGAGGCGAGGCTTTGTCTGCAAACGTGGAGGGCGCCAGCCTTCCGCGCATGACAGAGATTTGGGCTGCGACCTCGGTGCCGTTTAGGGTTGAGGGGTTTAGGGTCTATAGGGGCCTGAATAATTATCTATACTATTCTGGGGGTCCCTTATAGGTAATTATAGTATAACGGGCCCCAAAACCCTGTTCTAATTATTAAGGCCCCTATATTCGGTGACCTTTAACCTTTTTCGGGTACTATATTCCCTACATAACCTGAAAGGTTGGTTAACTTCGGGTTCTCCAAGGAGACCGGACAAGTAAGGTGCTTTGAGGCCCCATAAGACTACGAAGACACCGGGATCTTATGAGTTGCAGGCACAAGCGGCCCTGCCACAAGGTTTGGGGTTTCGGAGGGTTTTGGGTTTTAGGGCGGTTTAGGGTTTAAGGTCCAGGAGGTTTAGGGTTAAGTGTTGAGGTACTCCAGACCACCTCATACTTGTGATCCTTGTGTTTATGTGGTCTGTTGAGGACGTACAGCTAATCTTCACAACCCCCAAAGCATAAATTCCGCAACCCCCCTCATAAAACCCTTGTAGAAACCAGCTTCTACCCTGGTACAAGTAGAATCTTAACTACAACCGTAAACCCTAAAGCAGGGTTGAGAATTAGGTTTCAGGTTCCTTGAAGGGGTCCTTTAAGGGTTCCTTCATAATTCATCCAGAACTCCTGCATAATCTAAGGTACATTTCTCATGTCCAGGGTTTGGGAGTACACTAAACCTATCAGTCCCTGTCTTTCGGGGTCTGACTGGTGGCAGGACGTTGCTGGCAAGGATCACTACTGGCAAACACTCGGAAAATCGAAGACAGGTTTTCAGAACAAGAGAACAAGGTGCTGATGGGTCTCTGCCACAGCGAAGTACATCCGATGTTGGATGCCCGACTAGGCTATTCCTAAACGCTAAACCCCTAACCCCTAAGCCCTAAACCCTAAACCCTAAACTCTAACCCTAAGCCCTAACCCCTAACCCTAAACCCCTAAACCCCAAACCCTAAACCCCTAAACCCCTAAACCCCAAACCCTAGACCCTAAGCCCCTAAACCCTTGCGCCGAATGCTAGCAGCGGGAGACTTGCTGGACTTGGCGATGCTGTGTAGCCCAGGACCCCCCAATGGCCCTTTAATAGAGCCCCTATGGTCCTTAATAGTGGGTATACACGGGGGATTAGAGGGGAATTTGGTTGAGGGTTTAGGTCCCATAGTACCTAAATAAGACTACGGGTTTATTTAGGTTTAGGGGTTTAGGGTTTAGAGGTTCTCCCCAAATGGCTCTTGCATAGACCCCTATGGTCCTTAATTGCGGGTGTTTTGGGGAGTTGCGGGGTCTAGGGCTGCCCCCTAAACCCCCGAATCACCAAAACCCTAAACCCTAACATAGGGGCCTACGTAATCACCTATAGCCTATGCTGTTTTAAGGGTTCCTTACTATACTTACAGTATAGTAAACCCCAAAACCCTAAACCTTAGTAGCTGGTAACCTTTGACGTTTTGGGGCTTATATAATCCTGCTACAATTGAAAACCCTAAACCCTAAACCGAACCCTAAACCGAACCCTAAACTCTAAACCGTGGCTTTGTTGGGCTAGGGCTAAACGCCCGAAGAAGCAAAGTCAGGCCTTGGGTTCTGTGTGGGTGGTTGTCAAAATTAGGGTCCCTTTTTGGGTACCCTAAATAATAGGTGCCGTACTATATTCGGGACCCAAGAAGGGACCATAATTTTGACAACCGCCCATGTAGAAGCCGCAACAATTACCAATAGTATGCTTGTACTAGGCTTCATTGTACTACTTACACAAAAGTTTACCTCAAAACCCCCTAAACCCTGAACTTTAGGGTTTAGGGTTTAGGGGGCTTTGGGGTATCCTAACCCCTAAATCCGGGCCCTTGTATTAGATCCTTATAAGCCGTGGAACCCAGCCTTGAGGTCCAGACCCTACTACTTAGCAGCTCAGTGGACCGAGTTCAGGGCTATAGGGTTTAGGGTTTAGGGATTCAGGGTTTAGGGTTTAGGGTTTCAGGGTTTAGGGTTTTGGGATTCAAGGTTTAGGGTTTAGGGATTTAGGGTTCAGGGATTCAGGTTTTAGGGATTTAGGGATTCAGGGTTTAGGGTTTAGGGCTATAGGTTTAGGGTTTAGGGCTATAGGTTTAGGGTTTAGGATTTTAGATATTCTATATCTAAAGCTGTGGCTGTCTGAATGAGACAGAATAGGCCCAAGCAGGGTACTTCTAACCCCAGTTGTAAGTTATAAGCTGCCTGCTAAGCCGCTTGATCCATTTAAAGGAACCCTATAGATCCCTTTAACCCTATAGATCCCTTTAAACGAACCCTTAAACCTTCGGCCACCTTCTAAGCATGACCCCGTAGAGCCATTGGACATCTCAGATCGACCATGACGATTTTCCAGCTTGGCTTTGCGACTGTCCGGCCGGCAGGTGGGCCGGAGAAGTTGAGACCAAGAGCAGGTTGCCAGTGTTGGGATGCAGTTTTGGTTGGGGTAGGATGGTGCTACTCCGTAGGATGGTATAGTATAGGTCGGTAGGACCTAAAAAGAGGGATCTTATATCTTATTCTTCAAGCCGCTGTTTGTGGGTTCGGCATTGGGTGCATGGTTAGCCCCCGGATTTCGGGTTTAGGGGTTTGGGGTTTAGAGACTTGGCGCCGCGGTGTTGCAAGCCATGGTTCTGTCGCCACCATGATCGACAATTACCATGACGATTGTGACGATCATGGTCACCACCACCACNCCAGCACCAGCACCAGCACCACCGCCACCGCCACCGCCACCGCCACCGCCACCGTCATCGCCACCACCACCACTACGCCGCCACCACCACCACCATCACCACCACCGCCGTCATGCCATTGTTCTGCGATGATTGTTCCTGGTGTCATGTTGCTGACGTAGCGTTTAGATAAAGGATGGAGGCGTTGTCTTTATGTTGTCGTTCTTGTCGTTTGCGCTCTCACCAGTACCAATAGTCACGGTTTGAGCACATCCGAGCAGACATCCCAGACTTCAAACATCAAAGCCCCATTGGAAGAATTGCCATAAGCCCCAAACCCTAACCACTAAACTCTAAACCCCTAGACCCCTAACCCCCTAAACCCTAAACCCTACACCCTGAACCACCCTAAACCCTTAAAAGCCCCTAAACCCCTAATTCCTAAACCCTGCACCTGTAAAACCAAACAAAAACCCAAATCCTCCACCGGCAGGTACGGCCCGAACGGAACGGACTGCCAGCTTTGCAAAGAGCCCCGTCTTTGCCAGTTTGGGGTTCGGAGGGTTTAGGGGTTTAGGGGTTTAGGGTTTAGGGGTTTAGGCGGTTTAGGGTTTAGGGTTTAGGGGTTTAGGGTTTAGGGTTTTAGGGTTTTAGGGTTTAGGGTTTAGGGGTTCGGAGGTGGCCCCGAAGACCATACTACATGGTGCACGCGCCTTGCGCGGCCACCGGCCGGCAAGCACATGAGCAATCAGCGAGAAGCTGTTCGCATCGAAATTTACAGGTTGTTCGGGCCTGACAGAGCTGGAGTGTTATGAGAATGTGGATTTTGAAAGAAACTTTGTGGTCTCGCAACGGAAAGGAGGCGGAATCTGGATGCTTTCCTGACCTGTTTTTGGCGCTGAAGCTCTTCCCTGGCTTGTCTATGCCTCATTGGCACAAAGCTGAGACAATTTACTCAGCAATGTGCACGGCTTCATGGTTCCTTGCACTTTGAAAGTCACGCCATGCTACGTAGTCAACCCTAAAACCCATGGTCCTAGTGCCAAAGGACGTCCCCCCCCCCCCCCCCCCCCACCCCCTCCCAGCAACATCAAAGTCAGAAAATCCGAAGCAAGGCACGTCTGAAAGCAAGGACAAACCCGAATATCCGAAAAGCACGAAAGAAAGCGTGGAAATCTGAAAGCGGATCGGGGTGAAAAGTAGCAAAAACTCAGGGAAAAGCTTTGGTTTAAGGGCAAAAACCCTAGAAACGTGGTGGCCGCGCAGAGCGCGGGGTCCTACTACATGGTTTACTACATACAGGGTTGTAGTAGGGTTTCGTCCGTTCTTTGCAAGTCCCAAACCCGAAAGCCCTAAACCCTGAAACCTTGAACCCTAAAACTCTGAACCCTAAACCTAGGCCCCTAGGCCGAGTTGTCCCGGAATCCGAATCCGAATCGGCACCTGCCAAGGATAACCATTACTGCCCTGCGGCTGGAGATGGGGACGTTGTGGGGGCCCTGAGAAGCGTGCAGGCTTCAGGCTTGAGGTTTTAGGGTTTGGGGTGTTAGGGGTGTTGGTTTAGGACCTGGGGTTTTAGTTTGGGGCTTGGGCTTCTGGCTTTAGGTTAGGTAGTAAGGACGTGAAGCCCGTGGATGTGAGACGAAGGCTTAAAACCGCCAAACCTGTCACCTGCCATCAACGGTCACCCGCAGTTTGGCCTTGACGTCGAAAGCTAGGAGTTCTCCAAGGGCTCTGTACAAGGTTCTATGCCTGGATCTCAGGATTTACAAGGTACAGCATTGATTGCTAAGCCTTGCTGCTCTCATCAGATCCTAACATCAAGGCCCTTGCCCTAATGCCAAACAACACCCCAAAAGCCTGAATCAAAACCCAAAATCCTGAAGCCAAAGCCGAAATCCCGAACCCCAATCCCGAAAGCCAAGATGCTAAAGCCTAAACCCGGAACCCAGAATTGCTTCCGTCGAAAAACCAAAAAGGAAGACCCAGCGACCCCGAAAAGGAAGCTCCGGATGACGCAGAACATGCGAGTAAATCGCAGACCCAAGTGGCAGAGAGACTTCCGTCTTCTTTGCACACATGGCGTTGTGATCTTGCGCTAGGCTATCATTCGGCTCGAGATATTTTTCCCCAGTTCTCATCAGCGTCCGGCGCACAACTCTTGATCGTCTTGATCCTCAGCCGAGAAGTGCGAGCATGAGCAAAAGCTGCCCTGGAATCCCGTTTTAGACCCTTACCCTAAACCCTAAACCCCCTAAACCCTAAGGCCCTTACATCTAGGTCTAAATCTAAGCCCTGCCCTACACTCTAAACTCAAAGCTTTAAACCCCTAAACGCTGAACCTTTTGGTCCTCTAAAAACCTAAACCGCTTAATCCTAAACCCTGAAGCTACCGGACTGACGCAGCTTTAAATACTAATCGTATTTTATCATGTATATATATATATATATATGTAATTTAGTATCCCTAATCCATCCTATATCCTAAACCCTAAACTTGACCTGTTCCCCTTCAACCCCACACTCCAACCTTCACCAGTTTTTCAGGTCCCCTGTTCTCCCTTTTGGCTCTTCTGCAGAAGACTTGGGAGGCTGCGGCTTCACCCTAAAATCTTGTAGAAGCCCTATAACAACCCTCAGTAGACCCCTGAAAACGGAGCCCTTCTAAACTCCTAAGCCCTAAACCTTAAAACCCGGACGGCGAAAGGCGAAACCCCTAGAACCCCCTATAGACCCCTTTAAAAGGAGCCCTACAGTAACCTTAGAAAGTAGACCTCTTTAATGGGAGACCCTTATAGACGCCAGACCCTAGAGCCGAAACCCTAAACCCTACCCTAAGCCCGACACCCTAGAACCCTTGTAGAGCCCTAAAACCCTAAACCCTAAACCTTAAACCCTAAACCCTAAAGCCCTAAACCCTAAACCTTAAACCCTAGAACCCTATAGACCCCTTTAAGAGGAGCCCTGCTCCCCCTCTAAAGGCCGAAAATGCGCGAGCAAATCCTTGCCCACCACGTTCAGGCGGCCGCGGAGGGTGTTTAGGGCTTAGGGCTTAGGGTTAAGGGTTTAGGGTCTAGGGTGGTTTTGGTAAATAGGGTTCATGGTTTAGGGTTCAGGGTTCAGGGTTTAGGCATTTAGAGGGGTTTAGGGTGTCTTAGGATCTCGAAGTTTTAACGCTCTTAGGGTCTAGAGGTTAGATTATAAGGTCCTTTTTATAAACCCTAAACCGTAAACAACCTTAGACCGTAAACCTCAATTCGGGATAGGGGTCTGATGGTGAACTGCTTAGGCTTTTTGTTCTCTCTGTGAAGCAGAGGTCGTAGGTTCAAGACAAGATTGTCTATTATAGTGCCTTAAGACTTCGAATACGGTTCCGGCGAACATTCTAGTTAGTACGTGGATCATCGTATATTTTCGTAAAATGGTGATTATTATCGCACAGTATAGTGTATCCGTGTATGTCTATATTAGGGAACCCCGAGGAACAATATTACCAAGTTATACAGCTTCTAAGCTACATGTCCTTCTTGTAAACCGAAGCCATCGCAGCTCACAAGCCCCGCTTCAGCCTAAGCTAAGCTTGCGTAGCCCCCTGCACATCCGTTCTTTGCGTTCTGGGCGTATGCTCCCGGTGTTGATCTTACAGCCTAAATACTAAACGATGGCATGTGAAGTCTATAGTAGACTGTATTCCTAGTGGCCCAACTCAACGTTTCAACTTTTGGGGCTCTTATAAGGTGATCTTATCGGAGAGTTCGAACTTTTCCCCTCATGGGTATGTGGGAAGTAAGTTATAAGCTGCTCTGGGCTGTTTGCAGTTTGAGACTCAGGCTCAGCCACCCCATCCAGCCCTTAACCCAAACGGCCCTACACCCTAAACTTGGACCCTAAGGGTCCAAAGGACCCCATAATTAGGTACTTGAGTTTAGGATGTAGGTTACCGTTTGGGAGAGTATATGACTATCATGTACTTGGACTCGCACGTTGAGGCATAAACCCGCCCAAAGCTGCCAGGATCCACGGCGACGGGCCTCGTGAATTTGTCGTCCTGTGCACTTCCTCCGCATAATGTCGGGTTTGAGGTGTCGGCTTGCGGGTTCAGGACTCCCCGAAGCCCTAAGCCTAAACCCAAAACCCTAAACCCGAAACCCTACACCCTGAACAACCCTAACCCCTTAAAAGCCCCTATAAACCCCTAATTCCTAAACCCTACCTTAACCCCAAGTAACCTACCTTTTTAAGGACGTATATAAAGAAATCATATTGGTAGGTTCCTTAGGGTCCAGGTAGACCCTAAACCCCAAACCCCAAAATCCTAAACCCTAAACCCTAAACCCAAAGACCCTAACCCCTTAAAGGCCCCTAAACCCCTAATTCCTAAACCCTACACCTGTAAAACCAAAGAAACCTACCTTTTTAGGGTTCCCTAATATGATTTCTTTATATAAGTCCTTAAAAAGGTAGGTTTCTTTGGTTTTACAGGTGTAGGGTTTAGGAATTAGGGGTTTAGGGGCCTTTAAGGGTTTAGGGTTTTGGGGCTTTGGGTTTAGGGGTTTGGGGCTTTAGGGCTTTAGGGTTTTAGGGCTTAGGGTCCACCTGGACCCTAAGGAACCTACCTTTTTAGGGTTCCCTAATATGATTTCTTTATATATGTCCTAGGTTCCTTAGGGTCCGCCCTAAAACCCTAAAGCCCTAAAGCCCCAAACCCCTAAACCCAAAGCCCCAAAACCCTAAACCCTTAAAGGCCCCTAAACCCCTAATTCCTAAAGCCTGCACCTGTAAAACCAACGAAACCCCCAAGCTTTGCTTCCGGATGCAGGGCTGCGAGGTTAAAGCGCATTGCTACACCATCGAAACCTACGATGAGTTCCTTTGTAATCAGAAAGGGATTTCGGGGTGGACTGCAGTATGATAATAACAGGGAGCAAGAAGGGATAGCATGGATAATCTTTGCACTATGCCGCTATACCTTCGTAAGAGTTTTCCTTCTTTGCTGCAGCTTAAACCCAAGGGGTTCAGAAAAACAACAGGATTCTGGGCCTCAGGAAAAGCCAAAGGCCAATACGCCAATTTGTCCTCGGAAGTCTTCGTGTCAAAATTTCGGATGTTGCGCATCCCCTACGCCACTAAGCCCCGAACCTGAACCTTAGACCCTGCTCCACTTACTGGAGATGCTTTTGAGCGTTCGGATTTCAAGCTCCGGGGTTCAGGGCTGGTATGAGGATGCATAGATATAGGGTTTAGTATTTAGGTTTTGTGGTTAGGGCTTACGGTCTGGTCTATGTTCAGGATCCTCGAACAAGAAAACTAAAGGCAACCCAAACCAGTACAACAGGGTTGGGGGCATAGCCTCGTGCCACCCGCTTTGTCTTAGGAATGCCTTCCTGGATTCTACGAGAAAGGTGAGGGCCCTGTCGGAGGCCGATGCATCCCAGGCTTCTGAATTTCAATGAGACTAGGTTCCTCAGTGTTGTACCCTTTTGCCCTTTTCATTTTAGGGTCTCCTTATTCAAACCGAAACCCTAAACCCTAGTAGGAGGAAGGATACCCTTATAATAAAGGGTCTACCCTGGAACCTAGGAGATCAGGGCTCCGTTATGTGTCGCTTTTTGTTCAAGAAGTCGGTTAGGGTTTAGGGTTTAGGGTTTAGGGTTAAGAAGTCGGTGATGGTGACTATGCGAGCAGGATTCCACACGGCTTTTCCTTCTTCTCCGTACTGGTGCTACTACTGAAGGTTCTTCAGAGGGTGCTGGTTCTATAAGGGTTACTGTTATTTGGGGGCCTTGATAATTCGCAAAAAGGTTTGGGGTGAGTATATTTCAAGTACAATAGAAACCCGAGGGACTGTTATTGGTAAGTACTTCGGCCGCAAAGTTGTGCTGTAGGTGATAGAAGATTGAAGGATTAGTGAACATATCCCCGAATAACCCCTGCGCAGCTCTCTACAACTCTCCTCTATACGCCCTCCCCCAACCTTATTCTAGTACCTAGAGTAGGCCCTTATTCCCTGTTTTTAGGGTTTCAGGTTCCCTTGTAAGCCCCTTTCAACCAAAAATGTCACCCTTTTTCTTCCTACGTTACTCTTGGGTCTAGTAGTTTAAAATTAAGCCATCCACAATGCACCGTTCAGACATAGTTTCAGCCCGCAGACCAAAACCCTACAAGCGGATGGTTCAGGTTTGGCTTTTGGGTCTAGGTCCAGGTGTAGGGTTTAGGTTTTCCGTCTTGACCCTAAACCCTAAACCCCAAAACCCTAAACCCTCCCCAAAGCCCTAAAGAAAACTAACTGCGATCGCCCAGGGCTCTTCAGAGTTTTAGGTCTTGGGTTCGGGCTCGAGGTTAATTGTTTCAGTGGGGGGGGGATCGCGGGTTCGGTTTAGGATTCAGTGGTTCAGGTTCAGGGTCTGGGGTTTAGGTTTCGAGGGATTAGGGCTTCAGGGGTTTAGAGTTCAGGGTCTGAGGTTTAGGTTTTGAGGGTTCAGGGTCTAGGGTTTTTAGGATGTAGTAGTTGGGGTTCAGAAGCAAGGACTCTGTTGTTTCAAGTTCTCTGGCCAAGTTCCGATTACAAATCTTGAGCTCTGTACCCTGCAACGAATCATGGAGGCATACAGCCCCAAGCCGTAAATCCTAAGCCCTAAACTCCTAAACGGCCGCAAGAACCCCTGCACGAGCTTTCAAATTTCTACCTTGGCAAATAGCTTTCAAGAAACGTTTAATTCCCTAATTAAGTTGGCAAGCTGTGGTTGCCCCGAAGAAGGCCCCATGTGCGAGACGTGCCCACCTGGAGAGTCTACATTTGGGTATGGACAGACGCACCTTTGCTTGTTTGCGCAGTGTTTGTCATTTTGGCTTTGTATTGAATAGTCGGAATTGCTCTTGTACAACTACACTAGGAAACCCTAAAAAGTAATAGTCTTGGTAGTTATGTCTGCCCCATATTTTCGGATTCCCTTGTAGATCCTTTTTAGAACACATATTTCAGGCTTCCAAATTACTGTGTCACACTGGATCTGGCTCTTGTGTCGATCGTGGATAGGGTGAGATCTAGGTCTGATCCTTCTTGCTGTGTCGTAGATCCGGTGCTTCGTGTTGGGGGAAGGGTTTATCCACGGTTGGAAGTATGGGCCCCTAATGTGGACGCTTAGGCCTTTTTGAGGGGGTTCTAGGGACCCTTAAGAGTCTATATAGGGTATGTAGTAGGTATATAAGAATCCCAAGGTTAAGCGCCCATACTAGGGGCCCATGGTTTCAAAGGTTGAGTTTAGGGTTGCTGATTTATCCATTCAGGAAGTTTAGGGTTTGGACTTCGGGGCTTAGTTAAGGGTTTCGGGAGTTTTGGGTTTTAATCTTAGTACTTCTGAGTGGATACACTTTACACTTTTTGGGTAATATTACCCACTATGAAACCAGAAGTGTACACTTTTTGGGGCTTATGAACTCAGCAACTACGTAGTAGCTTAGTAGGTAACCTTTAATTGGAGTTTACACAATCCTACCATAATTGGGAAGGTTAGCTTTTTTGGGAAGGGGTACTCAGCCCCTAAGTAGTTAGAGGACAGGATTTCGGAGTTTGAGGCGGGGCTGGGGGGGTGACAAAGCCGGCAGTTGCAACAATCAGTGTTGGAGGTTGAAAAAGTCCTTCCACGAAGTTCGACAGCCCACACTCGGAATCCTAACCGCCCATTGAAACTATCTTTCAAGCGATATTCTCAGTGGCGGCAGCACTCCGGACTGTCAAGGGTCTTTACTACGGAGATTTCCATAGGCTGCAAGAACAATCTATAACCTAAGGGTTCCCCAAAAGGGTTTAGGGTTTAGGGATCTGTAAGGGTTCTTTAAGGGAATTACTGATTACAGTCTCCATTGTAGTTCCTGTTTTCGGTTAACCAGATTTAGAGTGTAGGAACCCAGCCATAAAATTGGTTAACCCCAAAAAGGAACTATAGGTACAGCTCGTATTCGTCACTCAAGGCATTATAGCCTGTAATTTTTTCATTCTAACAAACCTTGCTCCTCAGGGTTTGGGGCTTCAGGTTTTGCAGCAAAAAAGTTGGAAGAGTCGGCCAGTGCAGGGGCCGCTGGGGTATACTATAGCATACTGTGATTGTAACTATATGGAGAGTATCAGGAAACAGTATGACTGTTTGTTCCGAACCCTACTAAATACACTACTATTCCACTCTACGGCACCCATTACTTCGCTGGTTTTGAAGCCAGAGCCAGAAACCAGCTTGCACTTCTTATTGCAAAACCCTAACTCTGCAATCCTTCAAAACCGAAAAATAAACCCTAAACTTTAAGCCCCAAAGCCAAGGCTATGCATGTCATGCTCATTCGGCTACCGTCCTCTTGCCCGGAGTGTGTCGGAAGCATCCAGTGGGCTCTGGGTGTCGGGCGTATGGCTACCTGGGGTGTTCAAGGCCTTGTGTTAAGCGGTTGCCCTTTGCGGATTGCATAGAGGCTTTACATATATCGAGGTCGGCAACCTGGCCAATGTTGCCTATGCTCTTGCTCCATACAGGTGTTCTGTTGTTGATGGCAGATAGCGTCTTTGGCTGATACCCCTTCAGAACGAGATCTAAGATTCAGGGTTTGTTAGCTAGGGTCTGGGCTTTGGAGTACCATACTTTATTACTCTTTTCTTAAAGGAACCGTTATGAAATAAAAGTTTATACTTTTTTCTCCCTGGTTACTTAAACGCCCAGGGGTGCAGTTGAAGGAAGGTCCATTTTTTGAAGTCTGGGGATCCATGCGAGCGTGTTGGGCTTGTCGGTTTCACACCACGAGCAACCCGGAGTCCCATCAACTCTGCTTCGGCCCAACAAAACCCTGAAGCGTACTTTCTTAAAGGCCTGTATTCTTATTGGCTGTTAACTCAACTTTTCAACTTTTGGGGCTCTTATAAGGTAGTCGATTCTGAAAGTTTCAACTTTTGGTTCCTTGGGTTTTGGGCCAGTGAGACAAAGCCTTGAAGCGTACTTTCTGAAAGGCCGGTATGGGAACATATGTTCTGTAAACGGCCGTTTGGAAACTTGCGGCTGTAGTGTACGGTTGAAGCCTCCAACGCTCAAGTAGGTTCACCAGCAGAACATGTATGCCTCTGTTTCCATTCGGGTCTACTTCTTAATGGTGAGGGATAGAATGCCTGGGCCCTGAATAACATGCATTCGTAAGGATATATCGAAGAACTACATCTATAAGGAAATCATATTATTGCGGAGCCCTAAAAGCTAGGTTCTTCAGGGCCCAGGTAAGGCTACCATAGGGTAATGTTACAAACCCGAAAGAGCAGAACTACAAATCATGGTTCCTGTCTGTCAAAGATAGAATACCTTAAACCAAGGTCCGCATCAGGAACCTCCTGTAGGGCCGCCACCAGGGAGGATGCTGGAAGCCTCCGAAGAGCTCCGAGGACACCCCGTCAAGCCCAAAACAGCTACCTAGGTAGGGCTTTGGGACATTTTATATTTTCCCTTATTTGGCTTAAGAGGATCTTATTTACTCATATTTCTCAAAAGCTTTAAAAGCCCCACCTAGCTACTTTAGGGCTAAACCATGAGTAGTACTGTTCCTTATGGTTCCCCACTAGAAGTATGAGGTGAGATAGCCCCAAGCCCCATTCTAAGTGATGTGGCTATTTTCCTCCTACAGGCCCAAGGTACCTATGCAGTAGTGGGTTACCTGGGCTGAGGATCGAGGTATAGGCACCATTAATTAAGCACCGCTTAGGACCCTCAAGAAATAGGTGAGTATGTCTTTTGCTTCAGGTGTTTTTTGTTACTGGTCTGGGCTTGGGGAACAAGGTTCACATTTATGAGATTTACTGCTTAGGGCTTAGGTTGAGGTTTCGAAACATTGTTTTATTCGCAAATTTTAGGGCTTTTAACCCCGATATCCGAAGGTCTACACCCAGAAGGTTTTAAATCCCCAAGCCCAACGCTCACATTCGAAAGCCAAACCTCCGGAACCTCTGATTACTGGGTATGGGTACTACTTGTTGTTGAAGCCGTTCCTTACAGAAACCGTTAGGAAATAAACCATAAGGCTTATGAGTACCCTAGCTGGTGTTCTCAAAATACAAACTCTATTCAAAACCCAGTATCCCTCAACCCTAAACTCAGCAGTCTTAGATCCTAAGCTCTAAACTCGAACCCCTAAACTACCCTAATTACCCTAAACCCTAAACTTGAACCATCGTTAACCCTAAACCCTGAAATCGCACACGCAATAGTGAGGATACTGCCAGACCTGGAAGTTGCCGAACCCTAAATCCCTAAACCCTAAACCCCCAAACCCCCAAACCCCTACAGCCCTAAACCCTAAACCCTGACCCTAAGCCCTGAACGAATCCTCAGAAAGTCAGGGACCCAGACCTTCCAACATCCCTGAATTAAGGGATATAGCTGAAACCATATATTCGATAGGGTTCCTTAAAGGGATCTATAAGGGAATTAAGGAATTCCTTCCTTAAACCATATCTTGGATCCGGCTACGATTTCAGGTATATTCCTTAATTGAGGGATATTGGAAGGTCTGGGGAGCATGACTGTTCAGTATCCATTTAAGAGGACTGTAGCAACCCCTGAGAGGGCAGGGCTCTCTTTAGGATAGAGTTTAGGGTTTAGGATTTAGGGTTGGTATGACAACCGAAAACAATGAGAAAGCGTTCCCAATGCCCTCTAGCAGAACACCATCTGCATTCCTGACACAATCAGAAGCTCCTCGCCCCCGCCAGTTTCGACAAAGACTTCATCGCCCAGCGTCTCCGTCCAGCCTTTAGCGCGGCCCAGCGAGTGCTATCCAGACTGGCCGTGGCCTTATCCCTGTCTTTGGCTCTAGCTTCGCAGTAGAGTAGGTAAACCTTAACCCTTCTTTGGTGCTAGTACTATATAGTCCGAAAGGTTAAGTTTTGCTTCCCCTAGGATGCTGGGAATTTGGGCTTGGAAAGGTTTGTGTGGATTCAGGGGTGGATTTGTCTTTGCGAGCCACTGACTCGTTGGCTTTCGGGTTCCCTCGCATGACAAGGGTTGCATTAAAGAGCTCATCCTCTTCCTGTTGGTGGTCCTGGTCTTCATTAGGGTGGGTCTGGGGTGTTGGAGGTGTCACGCTGTAATATAGGGATCGGCGCGAATAACTATATAGTAAGTAATAATTTCAACAACGAGTCCTTACATAGCTTTGCCCTTATATATGCCGGCTCGAAGCCTTATCGTATTTGTTACCTTGGAACTCTTGAACTACCACAACCTATCTCCTGGTAGAGCCAACATAACTTCTATAGTCATACAGACTTACAAACTCAAGCCCAGAGACTCCAATACCCCCTTAATCAAGGAGTATACCTTAAATTATAGTAGGATCCCTAATTTGATTTAAGGTATATTCCTTAATTAAGGGATATTGGAGTCTCCCAACCCCTATAAACCCTATAGATCCCTTAAAAGACTCCTTTAAAGGAACCCTTATAGACCCGTTAAAGGAACCCTAGGGAAGTCTCTGGGTTGTCCTCGGGAACTCAAACGGGCCATCGGGGTCGGCCCAGGTACGGCATGGGTTTCGTCTGTGCCCGGACCCTGGATTCTGCCAGTTTGGTGGTGGAGGTTCTGGTGCGTTTCTGGAGCTTGACGGTTTAGGGTTTAGGGTTTAGAGTTTAGGGTTTAGGGTTCAATAGGTATGAGTAATGGTGACAGTATTCTGACCCTATCGCAATCTCATTGCAAGAGGGGGTTGTCCATCAGGGGTCTTAGTTGAGCCTGGCTCATAGCTACTTACCTTCATCATGACTCTGTCTTACCCCGCAACTTAAGATCCCAAGTACCGTAAACCATAAACCCCAAGCAGCCCTAAACCCGGAGCCCCAAGTGCCCTAAACCCTAAACCCCAGGTACCCTAAACCCCTAAACCCTATAGATCCCTTATACTGGGCTTTGGAGTACCATACTTTAATACTTTTTTTCTTAATGGAACCCTTATGAAATAAAAGTTTATACTTTTTCTCCCAGGTTACTTAAAAGCCCAGTATAGACGGGCAGGATTCATCGTGCCGAGCTCTAAGGCGACTTGAGTCGAGCTGCCAAAAGCATGGCAGAATGCAGCTACTGGAGTTTAGGGTTTAGGGTTTAGGGCCTTAGGGCTTTAGGGTTTAGGGCCTTAGGGCCTTAGGGTTTAGGGTTTAGGGTTTAGGGCCTTAGGGCTTTAGGGTTTAGGGTTTAGGGTTAAGGGCCTTGGGGCCTGGGTTTCGGTCGAACCGTAAGAAGCTACTCTTTGCAGATGTTCATGACATGTTCGACCTATAAACGCGTGATAGGCGCATGTCATTAGGGCTGAGACCGCTTCACCCCAGACCGGAACCCTAAACCCTAAACCGTGGCTCTAAACTCTAAACCCTAAAACCTAAACCCTAAACCCTAAGGATCATGGGACTCCGTAAGTCTGTACCGCAATTGAGGCTACAAGCAAATAAAAACATCATGGTGACAATAAGGGTGCTGTAAGGGTTCCTTTTAAGGGTTACCATAAGGGTACTATAAGGGCTCCTTTAGGGCTCTATAAGGGTTTAGGGTTTCCGAAAATTAGGGGTACCTCTTTGGGGTCCTTATAATAAGGATCCCACTATTTAGGGTACTATATTAGGGTCCCCTAATTTTCGGAAACTCCCAAACGAGAACCCTAGTTACTAAGTTCCATGATCCTTTCAGTATAGCACCCAAATCCTGAGTCCGTACACCCTGCAAACCACATTAAGCTCTTTTCAATCCGTCATGCAGGGATCCCGACAAGGATTCCTTCCAAAGCATCCCTTTTTCACTGACGATCGCCTAGTAAAGATACCCTAAGCCTTTCATCCAGAGCCTCGAACCTCCAAACCCGAAGAACCAGACCCTACCCCAAGGGCCCAAGTACCCAATAATCATATACTCTCCCAAATCCTAACCTATATATATATATATACACATATATATATATATACATATAAATATATATTTATTATTATTATTTTATAACTACTATCCTAAAACCGAGTACCTAATTCTTGGGTCCTTCGGACCCTTGACCCTAACCCGAAACCCGGAGCCCTAAACTCCTAAGCCCGGGAAGACCCTGAACGCTTTGGAACAGGGTTTAGGAATTAGGGGTTTAGGGGCCTTTAAGGGGTTAGGGTCTTCGGGTTTAGGGTTTAGGGTTTAGTGTTTTGGGGTTTGGGGTTTAGGGTCTACCTGGACCCTAAGGAACCTACCCTATTACTATTAGGGTTCCCTACTATGATTTCTTTATATACGTCCTTAAAAAAAAGGTAGGTTACTTGGGGTTAAGGTAGGGTTTAGGGTTTAGGGTTTTTCCCAACAGGGGTTCTTAACAGGAGCTTAGAGTTTAGGGTTTTCCATAAACCCTAAACCTTAGTAGCTGAGTGGATACACTTTACACTTTATCACCCACAATAAAACAAAAAGTGTACACTTTTTGGGGCTTATGAACTCAGCAACTAAGAAACTGTACCCCTTAACCCGAAGCCCCAAACCCTAAACCCCAAACCCCAAAACCTTTGAGGCCCACAGCCCTGAAACCCGAAACCTTAAACCTTAAGATGGACTGCAAAAGCATAGGTTATATCCGAACACCCGAATCCTTAGGCCCTAACCCTGAAACCCTAAACTAAGCCCTTTTTGAGCCAAATCCACAAATACGGTTGATGGACAAAATCCTGCATGACCCATTATAAGGAATATACCATAATTCCCATAGTTTAGGGTACTTAAAGTAATGCAGGATTTTGTCCATCAACAGTATGAGCCCTATAAACCGATTGAAGAAAACGTCCTGCGAGGTCCTACAGGTGGCCGTGAGTCTCACCTTGTGGGGCCTCCAACGCCACTGTCGAGGTTTTGGGGTTTAGGGCCTGGGGGTTGGTTCAAGGTTTAGGGTTTAGGGTTTAGGGTTTAGTGTTTGGGCAGGTAGGAGCGCAGGGTTTGGGTTTGCGGGCTGCGGGGTCCAGGGTTTTAAGGATTTAAAGTTGTCTTTGCTGTGTTCTTCAGAGCCGAGGATCTCCAGTGATTTGTTAACGTAAGGGTTCACAGGTGCTTTTCGAGTTTAAGTTTTAACAGTTTTGTTTTAGTAAGGTTTCGGATAGCTCTGTGCAGGGGTTTATTGTCTGTGTTTCGGGCTTATTGTTTAGGATTCAGTTTTTGCATGAGGGTTTAATTGCAGTGCTGGGGATATGAGTTATTAGGGTTACTGGTTGATTCTTCAAGGTCTAGGGTTTAAACCTATAGAATACTTCCGTTTAGGGTTTAGGGATCATTCAGTCTTGGGGGGGGAATGCCGTTCGGGACAGCGGGCAGCCGCCACGAGTCTGCTTCATCGTTAAAATGTGCTGCATCCCTCCTCCTGTGAAGGGCAGTACGCTTCTAGGAAGGCCAAAGTGTCGATGAGTGGTTCGTGCAGTGTATATACACGCACACATACGCATATATACAAATATGTGTGTACATACATATATATATATATATACAGATATGATGATGCTGATGATGGCGATTATGACGGTGATGATGATCATGATCACGAGGATGAGGATGAAACTGTACTTGGTCCTTCAGCGGCGCGGCGTTCATGTGGAGGAGTTTGGTGTCTAGGGTCTTCGAAAACGTCATCCTTCCCCTCGTCTAATACAGGGGCCTAAATAATTGCCTGTACAATGTTGGGGGGTTCCTTATTAGTCCTTATTGTAATGATAGTATAATATACCCCAAAACCCTATTCTAATTATTAAGGCCCCTCGTCCATAGTTCTCCTCCACCTCTGCCGGCCTGGCCCTGACGCTCCAAGGATCTCGGGTTTTCGTCTATAAGTGGTACACCCTGAACTCTTGTAAGACCCCGAAACCCTAAGCCCTAGTCTCGAAACTTAATTATGCCCTGAACCCAAGCGAAGAGACAAGAGCAAGCAGAAACAGAAATACAATAGATCCTAAAACACGGCAGGTCTTGAGATCAAAGATGTCTCTCTCGATCGCGGGAACTGGGTCTGTGCGACAGCTGGAAGGCCTCTGGGTTGGAACCATGGGCTGCTATAATTTGTAACAATAGCTGCAACAAACCGTATACCAGCGAGCCCAATAACCCCTAATCAAGGGGGATACCTGAAATCATAATGCTAAGCTAAGCCCCTTCGCATATACGGCTTCCCTAAGCAAACCCTTAACCCCGATAGTAGTATAGGAACAGTCTACATAGTATATACTCGTAGCCATAGTAATTAGTATGTTACCGTAACGATTGCAATCATAGTAAGAACAACCATAATCTCATGTAAGGCACTAGCAGACCCTGAACGCGAAGACGGAGACGGAATCCGCAGGTACTTCTTAGGTTTGTTTATAGGTGGTTGCAGCGATTTGAAGCTCCAGTTCCCTAGCACATGAATGAAGCCCTAGACCTTGTAGTTGTTGTAAAAGCTTGGAACTCAACAGCCCCAATCCTTAAGTCTAGCGTATGCAAGGGTAGTGTGTACTCATGCTAAGTTTCCCGGCTTTGTGAGTTTTAAAGTACTGGAGGCCCGGTAGTTCGCTGTGTACCAGGCGCAACATCGTTATTTGGCTGGTAGCACATGAATGAAGCCCAAAGGCCTCAACCTTCCTTGGAAACTCAACAGCCCCAATCCTCAAGGACAGTGTATACTCATCCTGTACCAGGCGCAACATCGTTATTTGGCCTGGCGTGCTTGACCGATTCAGCGCGGTCTTTCGGGATACTGGCAACCCATATCTCGACATGGTGGCCAGGCTGATGTCTAAAGTCTCCTTTTTGCGGCATAGGGTTGTGCAGTCTTCTGGAACTTAATAATACACGAGTGAATCCAGCGATTGTTTCTTACGCCGGAAGCCCGCGGATTCTACCCACCAGGTTCTCGGTCTGGGATTCTAGGGTTTTGCTCTGCTTACCCATGCTTAAGCTGGGGACTCAGGGTGGAGAGTACGTCTAGAGTCTAGAAGATACATGGGAAGATGTCTGTGGCAAGATCTCGCGCTTGACCAAGCCCTAAACCCAACCGCTAAATCACTGCGCGACATCCCATGAAAAGGAGCCTATTGCCTCCAGGGACCACGTTTAGGGGTTTCTGTTCAAAGGCCAAAGTTCAAGGTACCAGTGGTGATAAACTCACTTATAACCCCGGTGATTTCTCGAGTTTCCTGCTAGGGTTTCCTTATATATATATATAGTTATATATATATAATGGTTTGGAGATATACATAAACGGCGTATCAGGGATACGGTTGTTATTCAGGTTAAATGCCCTTGAACAGGAACGTTTGCGGGGTTCAGGTATACCCGTAAAACAGCCGTGCATCGAAGCGGACACAGTTGAGTCGACAGCACCTATGTGGAATTGCGGAGCCGAAGTCACTGCAAGGTAACCTTTAACTTTTTGGGGTGTCAGAATCCCTATACATTATATGTGTATATATACGTATACACACATATATATATACATATGTATGTATATACATATGTTTATAGTCCAAAAAGGTTAACCTTTAGTTCCCCTGGGATACTGGACAAGTAAGCAGAAGACACTTGTGTTCCCCCAGAGCTTAGCCCCCAGATCATGCAAACCCCAATTTGGCCTAAACCTTCGAACCCCCGACCAAGGATGGACTCGTCAAACCCAAGCCTGTTTTATGGACCCAGGGGGATCGAAATACCCCAATTTACAATACGATTGGACCTTGAATACTACGTTTAGGTATATTTCTTTGCACGGGGCCCGGAGCACTTGATCCCTGAGCTGTCAAGGAAATCATAACGGACTTGCCGGGGGAGCAGCCGGATGGAGCCACGAGCCTGAGGAACCCCTAACCCCTACTTCGTAAACACCAAAGCTTTGAGCCCTAAGCTTTAAGCCCCGAAAACCACCGAATGCCTGAGCCCCGAAGTTTCTACACTCTTTCAATCCCAAGCCCATCCCAAACAGGGCTTATACAAAAGGGGTTTGATTATGTAGGTATAGTGTAATACAGTTATAGTCAAAGTCTATTGTATCCTCCGGTAGCCTGTAATCATTAAGTATCATACGAAAAACACTACAGTAGGATGTAGGCGAGGTGTTTTTGTAATGTAGCCTGCGTCAGGGTAATGTAATTTGAGCAGGGTGTTGGAGGATTTTGTACAGGTTTTCGGGGGTTTCTATCTGGCCCTGGAAAGGTTCTATAGCCCAGAGATTCGGGTCCAGGTTTTTGCCTTTGTGACACCCTTGCAATTAGTCTGGCTGGCAGTGAGGTGCAAAGACATGTTGGCTTAAGGCTTTGATGTTCGTTGTCATCTCAAAGTATCTCATCCTAAACTCCAACTGACCTAGCCCTAAGGGACTTATATAAGGAAATCATCGTACGGAGCCCTAAAAAGGAAGGTTTTAGAGGCTCCAGGATAGAGCTGGCTGATTCTGGGTGGTGGCCCAAGACCTCAATCGAGGGTCCCATGCAGACACAAGCTGTGATTGCAGGATTTGATCGCAACGCTTCCATGCCTAGGAAACCTCACATCCTAACGGTGCCGAGAAGCATAATCTCTTAATATCGCTTCGCTACCCAGGACGCGCCATGCTTGTCTTCCCCGAACCTACTCGACAACTTTCTAAATTCTACCCTAAACCCCTACACCTGCGCAAACCCTATTTAGCACAAAGCCCTGAACCCCACATCCCTAAACCCCAGACTTTACGCCTTGAGGGTCCCCAAACCTCGAGACTCCAATGGGTGATTCGCCTTGAACGCGAAGTTTTGTTACACACTCTGAAGCTATCGACCTCGTGCCCGACACCAGAACCTCTCCATTCTATCTCTCTTACCTTGGGCATCAAAATAAAATAGCCCAAGGGCCTTACATAGTATGGTCTTCGGGCCCAAAAGCCTTAATATATGAGTCCTTAGACTTAGAGCCCTATTAGGGGGTCTTAATGATCTGAATAGGGTCTTGCGGTACATTGGTAAACAGTCATACACGGAAATGTGCTCATGATGGCCTCTGTGTTGACCTTAAGCTTGAGCCCTTGCACCCAAAACACCCAACGCCCTTGTCGAACCAATATCAGAACTCTTTAGAAGCCAGACTTTGAATTCCGTTTGCCACCACCCTCAACCTTAAACCCTAAACCCTAAACCTTAACCGCGCGATTCAGGTGCAGGCGCTTCCGGGAGTCGGGGGTCTTCGCATGGTTTTGCTCCGGAATGGAAGGGAGCTTGACACACTGGGTGCCTCTGCTTGAAGGATCAGGGGACTTAGCAAGTAAGATTATAAAGTACCCTGTGTTAGAAGTAGTTAAAGCTATAGTTACCTGATCTACAACCCTAGTTACTAACTCCCGCGATCCCCTAAGTGCTGCTGAGAAGTTTCTCAGGGTTTGGGTTTTGGATTTGTTTTCGGGGTTGGCCATGTGGGACTTGGTTTTTGGCGTTTTAGGGGTCATACTTTAAGCCCCTAGAGGTCATTATAACACCCTCATAGAACCCCTTAGACAACCTGGAAACCCTGACACACAAAAACCATTACAAGAATTGTGAAAACCGGAAAGAACCCTATTCTAAGTATCAAGGCCCTCAACCTATTTATGAAGGAGCCTAGAGAACTCTATACCCTAAGCCTCAACCCTGGAAGAAGCTCGCAACATTGACCATGGACCCTAATGCACCGTGCCGTGGACTGACCTGTGTACCCTTAAAACCAAGGCCTACGACATGTAAAGGAGCAGCAACAAAAGTGCCCTGTTTCTAGCTGTACTTACAAAGCCCCATAACTCTTTGGCGTGAACAAGGCCCTCACACCGTATCGAGGATAAACTCCCTAGCGAGCAGGCTTTCGGGAGTAGGACCTAAGCAGCACAGAAGTTGCAAAAGACACCAACCACAGCACTAGAACTAAACCCTCAGCATCTAAAGTAAAGTAAGACACAGAACCCTAAACTGAAAACCCCTAAACCCCTAAACCTTACCCCAAACCCTTAACCCCCCTAAACTTTAAACCCCTAAACCTTGCTTGAAGGGGCAGGGGACTTAGTAAGTTGGTTATAAGTAGGGTTATAATTAGGGTAACTCCATTTAGGGCACTTATAACTCTACTTATAACCTACTTACTAAGTCNGACTTAGTAAGTTGGTTATAAGTAGGGTTATAATTAGGGTAACTCCATTTAGGGCACTTATAACTCTACTTATAACCTACTTACTAAGTCCCCTGCCCCTTCAAGTACCCTAAACCCTAAACCCTAAAGCCCTAAACCCTAAGCCCTAAAACCCTAAACCCTAAACCCTAAAGCCCTAAACCCTAAACCCTGAACCCCTAAAGCCCTGGAGCCCTAAAGCCCCAAACCCTGAGCCCCGCAACGAAGGCCCTCGTTTGGATACCTCCCGCGGCTTTGTGAACTTCCGGGGGCCCTGGCTCTGGTCACTTGATGGGACTTAGGGTTTCGGTTTAGGGCTTTAGGGGTTTAGGGGTTTAGGGGTTTAGGGGTTTTTAGGGGTTTTTAGGGGTTTAGGGGTTTAGGGTTTAGGGGTTTTTAGGGTTTAGGGCTTTGGGGGTTTAGGGTTTAGGGCTTTAGGGCTTTAGGGTTTAGGGCTTTAGGGTTTAGGGGCTCTCCTAGGACCCCCGGCTATTTAAAAGGGCCCTTATTGTCCTTTAATGGTTGGCTTATGACCTGACTAAGTCCCTTATTCCTTAAAGTAGACTTTTAGATTTAGGGCGGAATTGGGGTTCAGGTGTCTTGGGATCTGGGGTTTGAGTCTTTGTGTTGCTTGGGGTTTGGGGTTTGGGTGTCTGGGGTTTAAAGTTCCAGCGTTTGGGGTTTCATGGGGTTGTGGGTTTGGGGTTTTGGTGATTGGGGTTTGAGGGTTTGGTCTGTTGGATTCCGGGCTCAGGGGTTTGGGATTCGGGGTGTTTGATTTAGGGTTAGGGTTTTTTGGATTTCGGGTTTAGGATGTTGGAGGTTTACCATTATGGATTTTTGGGTCTTGGTTTACCTGAACCCCTGTCAGCTTGCGTATTGAAGGATTCCGACAAGGAAATCATGATATGAACCCTTCATTCCGGGTTCTTATCGAGGCCTCTCAGTGCACCCTTTCTCCCTTCTCGTGGTCTTAGGTTCCTTGTAAAACTGCCCAATACCAAACAGGGAGGCCTTTTCATTCATAGGTTACTAGTTAAGTTATGGTTTAGTATGATTCGGCCTAGAGTTCAGAGCTTACGATTGATGTTTGTTTCCATGAACAATGAGCAGGGAAAAACGGACCGGTCGTTCTCTCTGTTTGAGGCTTCACGTAGGGTTAAGGGAGTGTGCGTATTCGTGTCATTGTTTTATTGCTGCGCTTGCGAGTATTGCTGATTCTCACCGCTGCTTCTTCCTCTGATGACAGGTAATGTAGGAACCTGATTAAGAAACCCTGGGCCTATAACCCCAAAATAGTAGGATTCATATAAGGAACCCAAATGAAGGCCCAAGGTTCCTTTATCAGGTTCCTACATTACTTGTCATCATCGCTTTTCTTCTGGATGTTGCCGCTGATGGCTCGAAGTTCTCTCTAAACCACGAGCCCCCGACCGCCAAGCGCTGGCATTTTAGACAGAACGTGTAGCTTTGGGGGACGGTTAGCAGATTTGGGTGAAGGGCCACATGTCCGTTCATATCAACACGAACCATGCGGAAACCACGCTAGACCCCTGACCCGGACTTTTGCTTAGTGGCGTCCGTCAGCTCCCCATACGCGATAACCTTGGATCGGGGACTGCAGACCAAGCCCCATTACCCTAAACCCTACACTCTCAACCCTAACCCCCAAACCCTAAACCCTAAAATGGAACTCGTTGCCTCCTTTCTTTCCCAGGCTTCTCTCAGGCAGATATGTGCCCAATGTGCTGTCGGTGCCATTTCTGTCACTGACCTGAAAGGTGCTGAGGGTGTAGGGGTGATCGACCACGGCGGGACTGGTTCTACCCTCAACCTCAAACCGTATATCTCCCGCCCCCGAACCCTTTTTTCTAAGCCCTAAACCCTGAAACCAAAATGCTGCAGCCGAGCCCCGAATCTAAAACGCTTAACCCGTAGCAAACCCGATTAGCTTTCAGCCCTTGAAAGGAAACCTAAACATCCTTATAACACCCCAGTAGCTCAGGCCCTATAGCTAAGTACCAGCCAAGCAAAAACCCTTTCGAAACAGCTTCTGTAATATAGAAGCTTGAGTAAATAATAACAGCTGTTCACAAGAAGAATGTTACAAACAAAGAACAGAAAAGAAGCATCACACTATTCATTGAGGATCCGTTGGATAAATTTTGGTACAATCTACCTCAAAACCTGAGGTTTGTAGGGTTGAGGTTTAGGGCCCTTCTTTTAAATTGGAATAATCCTACCTCCGAAATTTAAAAAGGGGGCCTGATGTGGTGTTGGGCTCTCTACGGGTTGGCGTTCAGAGAGTGAGAGGTGCCAAAAAGGGCCCTACACCCAAAACCCTAAACCCTAAACACTTAACGCTCCCAAATTCAACCCTACTCACCCCCCGCAACAACCAAATCCTACATAGGTCCCCCGAAATCCCAGACTTGAATCTCTGAAACCCCCCATGCCCCTGATCCCTACTAGCCGGCTGTTTCTGCAGCTCATCGGCTCAACAAACCCCTGAAATGTTGCTCCCACAATACAGGACTTAGTAGCTGAGTGGACACACTTTACACTTTTTGGGATTATATTACCCACTAAAAAATAAAAGTGTGCACTTTTGGGGGGCTTATGAACTCAACAACTAAGAGGAGAATAAGGATGTAGGCTTGGGGTGTAGGGAAGTTTAGGGTGTATGGGGTTCGGGGTTCCTTTGTCATAGCTGGGTAACATTTTACATTGTAATGGGTACTTAAACCCAATAAGGAATAGAAATGTACATTGTTAATCCTATCCCAACCATGAGCTGGGTTCACGGTTTAACCCTTTAAGGGAACCCTAAGGTACCCCTAACACTCGGAAACTCTTTAATCCCCATCTGGTTCGCACAACATACCCCGACTACTGCTCTGTTTACTAAGGCGCCTGTATGGGAGTTTCCGCAAATTAGGGGTACCTTATTTGGCGGTCTTTATAATAAGGACCCTACTATTTAGGGTACTATATTTGGATCCCCTATTTTCGGAAACTCCCATATCGGGACCCTCTCCCAGAGACTCCAATATCCCTTTATTAAGGAATGTTCCTGAAATCATATTAGGGATCCTACTATAGTTGAAGGAATATTCCTTAATCAAGGGATATTGGAGTCTCCGGGCTGCTAACGAGTACCTACAGTCTCCATTGTAGGTTTTTTGGTTAACGAATGTTTATTGTTAGGGTCGGGTCGTATACTCTAAATTTGGTTAACCAAAAAGGAACTACAATGGAGACTATAGGTAATATGTGTTTCGATTTTGGCTCCTGCTGGGGTGAGTATGGGGTTCTCACAGCTGATGCTAGGAAGGCATATTGCGATTCATTCATTCATGTTGTGCTGCACGGCACGTGGCTCTATTGCACATCCCGATGCAGTCAACTCAATACCCTGAACCGTACACCCCAGAAAAAACATGGCTTGAACCCGGGTCAGTAAGACTTGACCGCAGCATTTGTTCGTCGTTGATGCTGTGCTACAACCCCCTCAATCGCCTTTGTCCGACGGATTACGAAAGCAAGCACATACACAGACACAGACAAACAAACACACACACACACACACACGCGTGCGCGCGTTCTCACACACGCAGACAGAGACACAGAGACACGCTGGCAAGCCACCCAGCAAGGTTGATACTAGCGCAGCTCCTTCTCACTCAGTCCTACTTCAGGAGCCTTGGTTTAGGAATTAAAACTGCCTTAAGCTTAACGTTGTTCAGGGTTTTCGAAGCTTCAAAAATGTCGAGCTTGAGGACTTATAAGGCTGAAAGCCTGAGGGCTTTGGGATTTAGAAGGCCTAAAAGACTTGGGGACTTGGAGTTTTGTCAGGCTCAGCGGCTTTAGGGCCTAGGGCTTTAACCTAACCGCTCGGCAGCTCTTAGCTCACCTATAGGGTCAAACCCTAACCCTTTCTAAGGTACCCAAGCTCATGGTTAGGATTCGCTGTAGGGAAGAGTAGGTACCCTATCAAAGGGTAGGGTATGACCCAGGTATCATAGGAAGAGAAGTTACAATCAGGAACCCAAACGACCGGTACTCCTAAGTATTCAGGCCTCCCCTACGGGTCCATGTACCCATATAGGGTTTCTTTAAGGGTTCCTTTAAAGGGCACTATAAGGGTTCTATAGAGGTTAGGGTCTAAGGGTCCATGTACCGATATAGTATAAGTATATACTTGGGCCCTTAAGTACCTAAATAGGGACTACAGTAAGACCAATGTATGTACTATAGGAGCACATGGACCCTTTATCAAAGCCACAGAAGCTCCGTGATCCATCGATGGCACTTGAGCCGGTCCGCCGCTTTATGGTCTGCAAATACCAGCACTTTGATGCACGGGGCATCGCTTGAGGGAGGCGAAGGGAGTATTTGATCATGGAGGACACTGGTGCAGTGGGCTTTATCGCCTGACGAATCGGGGCTACAGGTTTTTGGAATGGCAGGGCACCTGGCATTCCAATTACAACGACACCTTGCTCGAGTTCCGTGGCTTCGCTTGCTCGCCTGCTGGACATGTGAATAGGCATGACCTGGACTTCCACTACCAGCGAGGTGTCTGGTCTTCGCTGGATGGCAGAGACATCGTGCGAAGGTTCTTGCCACTGTTCGGCATGCANGACCTGGACTTCCACTACCAGCGAGGTGTCTGGTCTTCGCTGGATGGCAGAGACATCGTGCGAAGGTTCTTGCCACTGTTCGGCATGCAAGGTACCAGGTCGCAGGTGTCTCAGGTGGTATATCTTGGGCATTGTACTATAGTCTCCCTAGGAATTGTTTTTCTTTATTTTTGTTCATATAAACCCCAAGAGAGAATATTCAAACTGAATTTAGGTTCTAAGGGGGGGTGTAGTATAAACAAACAGGAGACTTCCGGGTTTGGTATTCTGCACTGCGGAGTTTCCCGTACCTAACCCAAGGGGTCCACAGGACCCAACAATAAGGGACTTGAGTTTAGGCTAGTGGCTATGTAGTTAGTTATGTAAGTTGATGTTCGGGAGAGTGTATGATAGTTAGGTACTTGGACCCTTAGGGTAGTTCTGAGCTGAAGTATTGTCATTTTCGGCCGCCTGTTGTTTCGAGTGTAGAATATACCTTGAACCCACAGCTTTAAATTCCAAACCCTAAACTTTAAAACCCCAAAGCCCTGAACTCTAGACCCCCCAAAAAAACAAAACTTTCAACCCCAAGAGCCCTAAACCCTCAAGAAACCTCAGTCAGGTTCCTACCAGACAGTTTCCCCCTTAGGCCTCGGAGGCGTCCTTTAACGACGCAAGACCCAAAAACCGTTACTGTGGGGGCCTAAGTTGTTACCTATACTATTCTGGGGCCTCCTTTAAAGGGGTCCATAAGTGCTACGATAAGGGATCTATAAGGGTACTATAAAGTAGGGGCCTAAATAAGGGTTCCTTATCATATTCATAAGTATAGTATAATGGGCTCCAAGACCCTATTCTACTTATTAAGGCCCCGATATTCCCCCGAACCCCCCGCCACCCGAAACTTGCAATCCCAGAAACCTTTAAACCTTGACGTGCTCAGCTCTAAAACGCCACGGCCCTGAAGCCCTACAAAAAGTGGGATTCAGGATCTCTCATTACGCAAGGCAAAGGACTCTTATTTGGGGTTCCCCTATCTTCATCCCACGCTTGGAGCCCTTTGTCAATCCCAGCCCGCCCGTAAACCTTACATTGCCTTACGTCCAACGGAAGCCTTATTCAAAAGAGACCTACAGAACACGAGGAAGTCCCAGAAAGCCGTATGACACATTAACTCTTCCAGGAAGTTTTGGGTGCTCTTTGGGCATCTCGGGCTCGAAGAGGACGTACATCCGGATCTGGTTTGTTAACTTGTAGCTTTGGGGTTGAGGGTTTAGGGTATAGAGCGGTGCTTTGGGCTTGTGGCCCAAGCCCCTTTCATTAAAATATCATATACCGTAAGTCTTACGTTAAAGTCGAGAGGGATCCTGAATACAATAGACGAGCTGCGTGTAACTCAGTGACTAAATTTAGCGTTTACTCCCGTATTCCGTGACGTAAGTTACAGATGCATACTTATCAATTATATGGAATATTTCAACCGTACACCCTAAACCCCAGACCTTAATTATGGATGGATGCGTTTGTCATTCGATGTAGATTCCGTACTTAAGAGATGTCGGGACTTCTCGGTCAGTTTGGATCTCAGAAGTTGGGTTTAGGGTTTAGAGTTTAGCTAGGGCTTTGGATACAGGGGTGAGGGTTCAGGATTGAGAGAACAAGGGTTGAGGGTTTCGGGGTTAGGCTTTGATTTGGCTTGAATTTTTGGGGTTTTGGATCTACCTTTTAACATACCAAAACCCAGGTTCCCCAGTAGTACCCTTTTGCCCTTTTTACTTTAGCGTGCCCTTGTTATTAAACGGAAAACGGGTGACCTTGTTATTAAGAGGACACTGGGGAAACCTAGAAACCAACTCTTTTGTAGCATCCCTATAAATTCGGCATTAGGGTTTGCAATAAGAACTTACAAGAATGTCGGTTATGGTAGCTTAAGGTCGGTGTCGAGTCGGTGTTCATATTTATGGGGGAGGGCAAGCAGGATGGCGTGTCGAGCCCTTTAACCAAACCCTACATCCTAAACCCTAAATCCTAAACCCAAAACCCAACCCTAATCCCTAAACCCGAAACCCTAAACCCAACCCTAAATCCTAAACCCTAAACCCAAACCCAAAGAGCTTATGTTCCAGATTATGGTTTAGGTTTCTGGCTCTAGGGTTCGCCTTGGAGAAAGAACCTACCTTGTCTGTCTGGTGCTTAGTAGGGAACGGGGGAATGGATCCCTATAGTAGTCCCTATATAATCCCCAATGTAGTCTCCATAATCCATTCCCCAATTCCCTACTAAGAGCCAGAAAGTTTTGCGGTTTAGTGCTAAAGAGAAACGTGGGCACAAGGAAAAGAGGTACCCATATTCTTGAGGAGTTGCACGGGGACCTAATGAATCCTTATGAATTCTTCTAGACCTTATATCGAGCAAACAAGTGCATATGAAACACTGCCAAGCCCTTATCAGACCCTAAACCCGAAACCACTTTACAGTAGAAGCCCAAAAGTTGGAAACCCAATAGCCTCAATCCTCAAGAGTATTTATAGGGAATCCCAGCACTATTTGGCTTCAATCCCGTTTCCAACTTTATGGGGTTTACTGTAAGAGGAAAAACGCTCCTATGCAAGTCGAAGCTGAGGCTAGCCTCCACTTCCGTCATCGCCAGCGCCTGAGAAAGAGCCAACCTGCAGTTTCGAGCTTTTAGGAGTAAGGTTTTGGGGTTTAGTTAGGGTTTGAGGTTCAGTTTAGCTTATGGTAGGGTGTAATTCGGGCTTCCAGGTTTAATCTTTGGGAGTTTCTGGTTAAGGGATTGATTAGGACTTGAATTTGGGGTTTAGGGTTTAGAGATCTACAGGGGTTCGGAGTTTTAAGGTTTTTTTTCGAAGGCTATTGGGGCTGTCTATGGGTTCTATGATGAGGGTTTCGGATTTTGTTCGGGGTATGGTGCTTAGCGGGTTTAGGTGTTCAGGGTTGAAGTTTTGGGGGAGAGTCGGGCTCAGGATTTAGGATAATTAATATATGGGAGTTTCCGGAAATTAGGGGTACCTTATTTTGGGGTCCTTATAATAAGGATCGTACTATTTAGGGTACTATATTAGGGTCCCCTATTTCGGAAACTCCCATATGGGTTTAGGGTTGAGGGGTTTCGGGTTTGGGGTTGACCCTGGTAGCTTATCACCCGGGATAAGCCCGGGTTCTGTACATGTGGGGTTTTCTGGCAATGCGGCGAGCACTGTCACGACTTCCGACAGATCGCGTGACGCAGCGGCCGTGGTGAATCAAGTACTATAGGGGCCTTAATAATTACCTATACTAGTTTGGGGGGGTGCTTTACTATGTGTATAGGAAAATATACCCCAAAACCCTATTCTAATTATCAAGGCCCCTATATTAAACGGTTTCCAATTGGTAGGCTCAGGGCCCTGAGGACCCACATGTATTATGGCCACTTCGGCATCTGCCCCGGTAGATAAGGTATCCCACATGGGACCCTATAATTCCAAACATCTTAGAGTCTAAACGGTTCATCATGAGCCGTAGTGCCTGAAATGAAAGAATGTGCACACCTTGAGCTCTCAATCCCTAGACCCCAAACTTTGACCCTAAAAGCAGGATCCTTTTGCCAGCACAGATAGAGCTTGCAAAGGTGTTTCCCATCTGAAATAAGCCTGGGCAGCCCTTTGCTTTGCATGCCGTAGAGACCCAACTGGGATTCAATCCTACACCCTCAACTGGGGTTTGGGGTTTAGGGCATAGACGCTGGACCCTAAACCCGAAACCTGTATTCTCAGGTTCGAAAGTCTCACATTTTAAGGCTGATGGGCCCAAAGAAATACTGTGACCCTAAACCCTAAACCCTAAATCGTTAGGCCTCCAAATCTGAAGCGAAAGGCCCTAACCCCGGGGAACCATTTTAGCAACCTGAATCGCATACCACAAGTGTCAATCCAAGGGGCTTAGCCCTTGCCTACTAAACCCTAAACCAACAGCCGTAAAATCTGCGTGTGACGGTTAACAAGAGCAACTCACGTATGTAGTGACATCGATAGTGCTATCGTCAAGCCACTGCTGAACCAGAAAACGCTTACCTGTGCCCGAAAATCTTGAGCCGTAATAAATCCTAAGATCCTCAGCTCCAGCCCAAAAACTCAAACAAACCCCAAAAGGCTAAACCCTAACCCTTAGGGGCTGATCATGCTCCTGCTGATGAACTGCTGCTCCTCCCAGTCTGCCCACTGCTTACAGCTGAAGCGCTTTAGGGTTTCGGTTTTCGGGATTTTCAGGTGTTTTAAGGCCTCCGTCTTCGTATGTATAAGTTCAATTTTCAGGATTAGAGCTTAGGATTAATGTTTAAGGTTTAAGGTTGCCGTTTTCAGAGTTTAAGGATATAGGGTTATACATATATACATGTATACATCTATATAAATATAAATATATATATATATATATATATATACATATATATGCATGTTTAGGTCTTCGAGTTTGGGCATCAGGCTGTGGGGTTTGGAAGTTTGAGGATCTGGTAAGGATCGAAGTGTAAGGGCAGTAGGGTTATCGAAAGGTCTCCCCTAAACCCAAAACCATAAACCCTAAACCCTAAACCCTAAACCCTAACACCCCAAACCCCGGGCCCAGACGGGTAGGGCTTTTGGGGTTTGGATATTCTTGGGTTAAGGGGCCTTCGGGCTGAAGAGTTGAGGGTTTTGGGGTGTGCGCGTTGTTTTGGCTGTGTATCATGTGGGTGGTTGTCAAAATTAGGGTCTCTTAAACCCTAAACAATAGGTGCCGTAGTATAATGGGGACCCCAAAAGGGACCCTAATTTTGACAACCACCCATGCTATTTCGTGGCAAGTAGAGACTGGCGCGAGCTTCTGCTCTTACCCCCGCAGCCGAGTAGAGCGCCAAGTAGCTAGTTTCCGTCCTGACAAGAAAAAGAGTAAACTCAGAGCAACATTGTGCCAAAGGAAGACCAAGGAGGAATTGGGTTAACAGAGGGTTTTGCTATAGACAAGCACTGGTTGGCTCTTGCCGACAGGTCGACAGAAGGTTCCGTGTGTTAGGGTTGAGCTGGGGCTGAAGATTCACATTGCTTCGGGATTGCCGTTTGGGGTTTAGCGTTTGGGCCGTGGGAATATTTTTGATCAGGGTTCTCTCGTATCGCGTTAAGGGTATGGTTTTTGTGGGGACTGGGGCTTGGCCTGAGTTTGCCGATCGTTTGCGGTGAGCTCCACACCTTGAGAAACCCTCAAAGCCCTTAAAAGCAATATCTGCTCCAGACCCTCTCCACGAACCCCTAACGTCAAAAGAAAACAATAGTAACTTCGAAACCCGCTTTGTTCGATGTTTCAGTTTCTGGGGCCGGGAAGCTCTCAGAAAATTTCAGTCGCAGCCCTAACTCCATCCCAAAAGACCGTAGAGAAGGAAACTTGTAAGGTTTGGACGCACAGTTCCCAGAGAGCCCAATACTCAGTAGTACGTAGAGTAGGTTTATATAGTTCGCCTAGGATACTGGTAGGGAGACCCCAACCAGGCCACAATTCTAGAACGCCCCTTAGACGTAATAAATGCATAACCGGCAATACAAGACCCTGCATACACATGGCGTATATTCGTGTGTGTGTATATATATATATATATATACATGTACAAAAACACACACACAAACACACACACACACACACTCTACCATAGTATTGTAAAACTTCCTTAGAATCAAGAAATTCATACCTTACATCAAACTGGTAAACCCCTTATGATTTCGGGGCTGTGCAGATCGCATTGCCTTACAAGGAAAGCTCCCACACCCGAGACACAGATGACAGGCTCAGATTGTTTGTGCAGCACCCCCCCCCCGGCCAAAAACGACAAGTGAGCACGCGCACACACACCCGCACCTCCCCCCCCCCACACACATACACCAGTGATCTACAGAAAGGTAGAAGCGTATACATACATATGCATGTATACACACATATTTATTAGTTTATGTGTATATTATAGACGCAGAAAGCGAGAGAGAGAGAGAGAGACAGAGAAAGAGAGAGAGAGCATGCACAAAGGTGGATAGACATACATAGATAGATCGCTACGTCCTTATGCTTTGAGGCCTTGAATTACCTGCTGACAAACTTTTCGCACCAGCTGCCAAAGCCTCTGCTGCAAGACAGCAAAAAGTCCTATATCTATCTACATATATATATATATATTTATGGTTATATATTTATATCCATACAAAAGGATCCTACAGATGCATAGTTACCTTGAAAGCGGATTTGGGGTTCAGGGTTTAAGCTCCTATCTTACCCCTATAAAACGATAGGATCAGTATTCTTCTGCAGGGCAGGGTGGGGGCAGTGGCAGTCTTTCGGGTCTCGGTTGACGCATTCGAAATGTTGTGGATTGTACGCGGCGTTCAGGTTTGGGGCCTCAAAGGGATTTAGGGGTGCTGGTACCTTGAAAAAGCTTATCTATCTATTTATCTGTCTATCTATCTACCTATCTATATAAATGTGTCATATCCCTGTTTGATACGGGTAGCTTCAATTAAGTTCCTCTAATAATGTTCGGGCCGCCAGCAGCAGAAGCATACTATAAACTACTCATGGCGAATCCTGTTGCAGTCATGTAACACGTAGCCCCTTCACGAAAGGCACCGTGAGAACCCTCGGCTCAACAGCCTCTTTGGCTTCTTTAGAACTCCCAAGCTGCAGCTCATGCTTTTAGGATTTAGTTTTTGAGGATGTCGGGATTAGCGATCATCTTTTTCAGGTGGCTGGAGTCCGAGGGATTGATTGCTTGCATTCAACATTTGGCAAATTCGTTACCAAGTCATTGTCATAGTGTTTCCTCATAGACCGCGTAAACTATGCCAGCGGCACCCCTGAGCTGTGCACCCCAAAGCCTAGACCCTAAACCTAAAACCCCAGACCCGAAACCTTGAACCTACAAGCTCGCAACTACCTGGCCGCCATGTGGTCTAGGATACTACGCGGGCCTTCACGGTAAGAGTTTTGGGTTGCATCAAAGTGTGGTTAAAACTCGGTATATAATGGTTCTTAATGTTTGAAGAAGGGTCTTTTATCTTGTAGTGTACTTTTGCTGAGGAACCCTAAGGAATACTCTTGGGAATAATTCAGGCCCCTATATTTCGTTTCCGAATCCTTTTACGACTACTGATCCTTACATACGTCGGTTATATGCGCTACCCTTTTCCGAACAGAGCCGTCGTCCAACAACAAGACATAAGAAGCAAGAGGGTATGGGATTAGGGTCTATAGGGCTAGTATTAGCTGATCTTAGGTCTGTGTTGCGCGGGCCGCAGCGTGCTATCCGCCTTGACAGAGACCCGGACGCCTAATTATTTGGGGGTTTGGGTTTGAGCATTCCAGCCCGTAAACCCTACCTTAACCTACCAAACCCTACTTTTTTGTAGGTTCTTATTATAGACCCTAATATGGAATTTATAGGGACCCTACTTTTTTGTAGGTTTTGGTAAGTTAAGGTAAGCCCTAAACCCGGATGCTTATTTGGGCTAGGGTTTGAGCATTTTGTTTTCGGATTGTAGAGTGAGAGGAACTTGGTCAAGCATCTTTAGATATGTACGGTGCAGGCTGTAGGGCTTAGTACACGGTTTAGGATTTACTGGGGTTTTAGACTTAACCTTCGACTCTTGCATGCAAGGTTTAGCGATATAAGGCCGTCCGTCCAGCGTCCAGACACAGAGACTCCAATATCCCGTAGTTAAGGAATATACCTTAAATTATAGAGGATCCCGAATATTGACTTAAGGAATATTCCTTATTGGAGTCTCTGGGGAGGGTTCGGCACACAGGCGGCTGGAGGTTTCCTAAACCCTAAACCCCTAAACCCTAAACTCGGGACGATGGAGTGGGGAGATTCTGCGGCCATGACGCGAAGCCTCCAAGCCGTAACTCTGAATCCTAAGAGGCTGGCGAGTTTGCGTACTGCAGGGTTTAGGGTCTAGGGGTTTAGGGTTTAGGGGTTTAGGGTTTCGGGGTTTAGAGTTTAGGGTTTAGGGGTTTAGGGTTTAGGGGAAGAGGTGTAATATAGGGGCCTTAACAACTAAAATAGGGTTTGGGGGCCCATTATTATACTATAAATACAATAAGGAACCCAAAATAGTATAGGTAATTATTTGGGCCTCTACAATTATGAAGGTTTCAGGATTCGCGCTCTGTGGCTATGCGTCAAGGCAAATTGACTTCCTGCTTTGGGCTTGAACCATAGCGTCCTGCACATCTACCATGGGCTGGATGTAGGGTTTAGGGGTTTAGGGTTTAGGGCTGGAGACCACGACCCTGTACATGCGATAGGGTTTAGCTGGGTTCCCGCTAAGGAATGTCATGAAAGCCACATTACCAAAGATCATCATTCATTATAGTAGAGTCTAGTTATCGGGCTTGGGGGATCTATGTTTGCCTGAAGCCGCTGCCTAAAAACTCTCAGCCTTGGCTAAACGCAGAGGTTTCCCCAAAATAACGATTACATACCTTAAATACGACTAGTAATAAGAATGATGATGATAGTAACAGAAACCGGCAACACATGACCGATGAAATGAAAGTATGTACGAATATCTGCGTATTTTTAACTCAGCGGTACCGGGGTTTAATTCTGGAAGCCCCTACATCTGAGGTATTTTGGAGCTTCATCACCACTTTCGGTTCATCATCGGCGATCGAGACATGTGCCACTCCTGCACTGTGCGGAAGTTCAGGATTTAATGGGCTAAGGGACACCCTCAACCTTTCCGGGGGATGCCTCAAGAGAGCCCAATACACCCAATAGCCCTTCGAGTTTAGGGTTTAGGCTTAATTACTTTAAGAGCCTGCCAGCTATGCGACTACAGATTCAAAGCAGTGTCCAGGGATTCCAGTGGCGCTGATTTAGAATTCAAATCAATGCCTGTGGATCAGCTAGTCTGCATTTCCCAGAGACTCCAATATCCCTTAATTGAGGAATATTCCCTAAATCATATAACGGATCCTACTATAATTTAAGGTATACTCCTTAATTCAGGGATATTGGAGTCTCCGTGTTTTCAGGGTGGCAGCCCATGGAGCTGGAGGCAGCCCTTGAAGGGTTTAGGGGTTTAGGGTTTAGGGTTTTAGGGGTTTAGGGATGGGGATTTGGGGCACGAGGAAAGCGAGTTCCACTTTGCAGCAGTTGCTGTACAGGTACTATGTGACCTCCAACATCCTCCATCCGCTGACGAAGCCGCCCCTGGCAAAAAGCCGGCACCTGGGCAATACTGTAAGAACGGGGGAATAGTGCTACTAGTTGTAGTGCTGTACAAACCTTCAGAAAACCTTTGTTTGGTTATTCGGACTTCCGTAGTACACTACGAGCCATTTCAATGGCCACGATGGTGTCGTTGCGATTTCGTATGATTCAGATTGCTCCGGCAGAGAAACGAATCGAGAGCAATGCCTGCCCAGGTCTTGATTACGAAGATCCATATTATTGTGGAATGTTAATCAGTAAGAACAAACATTGTAGGAAATGACAGGTTGAGGTCTTGCTTATATCACGCATTCATTTCGCGTCGGTGCTCGACCTTCTACACTCTAGGGTCTCTGGGTTTAGGGGGTTTGGGTTTTGGGGCGTAGGGTGTGCGGTGTTGAGCTTAGGAATTAGGGCGGGGTCTTGTTGTATCAGGTTGGGCATTGAAGGTGTAGGTCGAGCGCAAAGAGCCTGCAATCTCCGAATCGGTACAAGGTCTCTGACAAATTAGTAATGTGATCACTCACTTTACCGTCTGTACAAATTTACTATAACAGCCACCGCCAAAAAACTGGTTGTAATTATCTTATAAATTCTAACCCTGAACCCTAAGTTCTAAACCTTAATGTGAGTCCTTTTACATTATCAGCCCAATGAGCGGAACTCTTGTCTGTATGCTAGGGAGCTCTAGGTACTCCTACGCGGAAGTGGCAGGGCCTGTGCGCGCCACCTTCTTCGTGAGTTCCTGGGCTGGGCCAAAGCCGAGGATTCTGATTATTAACCCTAAATCCCTAAACCCGAAACCCCTAAACCCTCGCGACCCTAAGGGGCTTGGGGTTCACTTAGTCAGAGCATGTCTGCGGTCTTGTGATTAAGCCGCAGGTTTGCCAACGTCACAGAATGCACTTATTGAGAGGGTCACCGTGCTCCCAGAGACTCCACTATCCCTTAATTAAGGAATATACCGTAAATTATAGTAGGCTCCTACTATGGTTTAAGGAAATGCTTGGATTCAGGGAAATTGGAGTCCCGGTTGGAAGGCTGCGAGTTTGATTTTGGGTCGTGATGCAGCAGTGGGTTCGTTGCTGAGAATTTCAAGCAGGTTTTCTAGGCCGAGCATTTGAACGAGGTTTTGTCGTCCCGTGTTTAGGCACGGACTGGTACTTGTGGATTTGAGGTGGGATTTCTTGCAGCATCTTAGTAGCTGGATTGGTGTACTTTGCACTTTGTTGGGCCAGTATCATCCCCGCGTGAACTGGAAGTTTGAGCTTCCGGAAGCTTCTGGGCATCAAAGCAACTGGAACATATTGCATGCTAGGACCTCCGACGAGTGTGATGTAGCCTCCAAATTTGCGCGACACCTAAACTTAAACCCTAAACCTTGAACCCTAACCCTACAAACTACGGCGTGGTTGAGGGGTTTGGTATGTTGGGTTGGGGATGCGTGAAGCTTGTGACACAGAGGGGCAAGGATTTGGGCGCATTTGAACCTGCCTGTCTGAGCGAGCTCGAAAAAATGTGCCTTCTCAGGACTCGCATAAATGTAACTTATAGCATACAAAAAGCAACAAACTTCAGTTTTAGATCTTAAGGCCCCAAGATTATTTGTGTGTTATGAGGACTCCACACCCCTAAACTCCGAAACCTTGAACGTCCCGCACAGCTGTCCCAAACCCTAAACCCTAAACCCTAAACCCGCAGACCTCAAATCCGGAATCTTAAACCCGAACTCGTAAAGCCAGAATCCGGAACCCGTAAACTTCAAACAGAGCTGGGCTACGGGCCCTGCTTCCTAAAAACCCTGAGGCCCTGAACCCTGAACCGAACAGAACTGAGACAAAACCCTCAGGGTTTAGGGTTTAGGGTTCAGGCCCCTGAACCCTGAACCGAAACTGAGTCCCAAGGTCACTACTGGGGTATGCCCTTTGAGCACTCCGTCAAGAGCTTGTCGAAGCATGCTCAGCTGGCAGATCAGAGAGACTTCAAGCAGACGAGCTACTGGCCGGATCCGCATTGCTCAGGGCTCGGGTTTAGGGTTAGGGTTTAGGGTTTAGAGTTGGTTTAGGGTTTAGGGCTCAGGTTTAGGCAGTTATGGCTCTCTTTGAGGGTTTGGGTCCTACACTACACCCCACAGTCAGCTCTGAACGCCTACGATCCCTGTTAATTTAATACCTGAGCTGGCAGTCGGCTTGAGTGCGAACTCACAGCTGCTATTCCATTATCCACGGGGAGGATGTTGCTATTGCTAGGAGCAGCACAAGTAGCAGAAGGAGCCCGAGGAGAAGGACTTGGGGTCCTGGAGGAAGGAGGAGGAGGAGTCAGGAGGCGGAGGAGGTGGAGCAAGGAGGAGCAAGAGAGTACCGGCAGCAAAAGACAGGATGCAGCAGCAGGTTAGCAATTGGGGACGTTTGTCTGTTCGAGCTGGTTTCCGAGCAGTGCACAAGAGGCTGTTGATCAACCCTCAAACCCGCATACTCTAAAAACCATCTAAACTCCAGGACGCCCTAAAGGCGGAACCCCGAAGCTTGAACCTTACTATAGGAGCCTAAATAATTACCTATACTAAAACCCTATTCTAATTATGAAGGCCCCTGTATTATCCCCTAACCCCAGACCCTAAACCCAAACTGCATAAACCTTACACTCTAGCCCCTGAAAAAGAACCCTAGAAGGTCCCTTTAAAGGAAGGACAGTCTTATTAGTAAGGCCCCGTTATGACACTCAAGCCCCTGGTGGGGTCTGCTCCATAAAGCCTGAACCCTAAACCCTGGACCCCTAAACCCCTAAAACACCTTAAAACACAAAAAAAGGACCCCGAATCTTGAACCTTACACTCAAGCCCCTGGTAGGGTCTGCTCCTTTGCGATCAACCAGCATTCCATCGAAGAGGAGTTGGGGCCGCTCGTCCGCTGGGGGGTTCCTGAAGGGTTGTGGGTTGTAGGGCTTAGGGTTTAGGGTTTAGGGGTTTTGGGTTTTCGGATTTAGGGGTTTAGGGTTTAGGGTTCCTAAGGGGTTTTGGGTTTTATGAGGCCTCGCCTCAACCCAAAAAGCTTAAACCCTAATGTAGGAACCCGATTAAGAAACCTTGGGCCTTTATTAGGGTTCCTTATAATATGATACTTGGGGGTTTTATAGGGCCCCTTGTCCGCTGGATGTGTTCCCAAGGGGGTTCCTAAAGGGGTTTTGGGTTTAGGGTTTTGGGTTCAGGGTTTAGTGTTTGGCTTTCCTACTATAGTCTCCTTAGGAATTATCTTTGGTTTTTGTTCACATAAGACCCAAGAGAGTATTGAACATAATTCATCTAAGGGGTGTATAGCTGAAGGGTTTTGGGTTCTATGAGGTCCCAACCCAAAAGCTTAAACCCTACAGCCTAAAGCCTCTACAAGGGTTTCATAATGAGGGCTTTGGGGCACCAGGGTTTCCGGGCTCGGTGCCAGTCACATAGAGCTTTGGGTTCAGGCTTATAGTGCTCTGACAAAGGCGTAGTGCGTACTGTTCGTGTAAACTTGTGCAACTGCGATGCAGGGTGCCGGGTTGGAATTGAAAAAGGGCCACATAGGCAATACGACACAGCATAATAGGCGTGGAGCTGAACCCTGTGTGCATTGTGGTCAACTTCCTGTTAGCAAAATGTTCAACTATAGCATAATGCCCCTATGCCCTATTCTAAGCATTGAGGCCTTGATGCTGTTTGGAACTTTTCTGATCTAGGGGCCTAAATAATTACCGATGCTATCTTGGGGCTTCCTTATTATAAGTTTAGTATAGTGGGCCCCAACACCCTATTCTTATTATTTCGGCACCTATATTAGGACCTCAGGACCGTAGCTTGTTAGGCTTCCTCATGTTTCTGATTCTGGGATCGAGAATCGAGACACTTATCTTCCAGAAAGGGCTCCAGTGGTGTATTTCCCAGAGACTCACAAACCTCTTAATGTAAGAAATACACCTTAGACCATAGCAAGGACTGTCCTATTCTTTTTGAGGTATAATTGGCTGCCTTATAGTATCCTAGATAGTAAGGACAGAATTGGTGAAGCCAAAAACATGAATTAGACTGAAGACTAAATGTGTAAAGCCAGGAGAGCCTCAAAAATGGGCCCCCCAAGCCCCAACTCAGCAAAAGAGCCAGGGGCGGCGACCTTTTTCAGTCGTCGTTCTACATGGCGCTCGTGGATCCCAGGACATCGGTCCGGAAAAGAGGGAAATTTGGGGCCTGGAAGGGCTTAGGGCTCAGGGTTTAGGAGGAATTGAATGTTCAGGATATATTTTCCTATTTTGTTTTGTGTGTTGATGGCTTTAGGGTTCAGGGTATATGGTTTCTTCTTGAGGAAATGCAGGTTCAGCAAGGCTAGAAGGCATGTCCGCTTGTCCAGCAACTTCGCCGACCTTGTGTCCCGGCGTGTAGATACGAGTGGTGAAGGAACGGTATTTGGATGCTTTAGAGCTTCAGAGGTCTTTCTTTCTTTGGCGGCATGGACTTTATGGTGCCTCGAACTTGGTACAGGTTCAGATTTGTGAAAGCACCTACTTGCGAGCTACTATTTACCAGTCCATCGTCGTCGTGCGGCTGGCGGTGCGTCCGGAGGAGGAGGAAGAGCTAGCTGTGGTTCTAGCGGGTGGCTGTGGTGGTATCACTGCCGTTGTCGCTGCAACACACCGAAACGTCAACGACGCAGAACAAAACCCTTAACCCAGAGTTTCAACAGTCTATTACGACTACTAGGTTCAACTACACCCTTAACCCAGAGTTTCCCGAATGATGAGCTGCTATTCACTTTGCCTTGCTGTCGATATGCTCAGGACCCGAGCAACTGTCATGCTACTGGACGACGAAGCTACGCCGCTGACGAGGGTCTGGTGCCTCTTTGAGGCGGGCCGAAAGCTCTGAGTCCAGAGCCTACACCGCCAGCTTAAAACTAAGGCCGGGAGGCTCCGGGTGCGGGCTCGGACAAATTTGCTGTCTTATAATCCGTATATATATAAATATGTGTTTATTTATTTTTATCTATGTTTATGCTACATATACAGACGTACACAAACAAAGTACTTCGATACTGTAAGATCCTTGTTCTACTCACTCAGGGCATTTTCTCATGCTCCCAACTCCTCTGTGAACCTGACTCCATGCACCTGAAACCCCGAACTCTCAAACCCGAAGCCGTACAACTTAAACATACTTGGGAGTTTCCGAAAATGGGGGGGGGGGTACCTTATTTTGGGGTCCTTATAATAAGGATCCTACTATTTAGGGGACTATATTGGGGTCCCCTATTTTCGGAAACTCCCACTTGAACCCTAAACCCCAAACCCCGGTCCTAAACCGCAAAGCCCCCAAAAGCCCCAACATGTCAGGTGCTGCAGACCTTCATCCTATCGCACCAGCAGCCCGGATTTCAGGCGCACACTTCGGAAGCGAAGCCCTACACCCTACACGGTCTAGTGTGCAGGTTTCAGGTCTTATGGAAGCGGTTCATAATCTCGAGCTCTAGAGGGTATGTGGTCGTTTTCGTGGTTTCAGGTGAACCCTTGACCTCTACTCCCAAAGTCCGTTCTATAGTCCCAAAGGCGCCCCTCGTGACCTAGTGTACCTAAACCCTTAAACCCTAAACCCTTGACCCTTAAGCCCTAAGCAACACGCAAGCTGAATGTCAGTCGACAGTTCGAGCTGGTTTATGGTTTAGGGTTTGGCCTGAAAGCTGGGTTTAAAGGTTTAGGGTGGCTATCGCAACATTTTCTATAAAAAAGTGACAACCCTTGTGGTCTCTAATTACTTTCAGTTTAATGTATCTAAAGCCTAGTCAAAAAAAGGCCATTACGCATCTCGTATGGGACAATATGGTTTTGGGGTATATAATACTATTCAAAGATAGTGACTTTAAGGGGACAGCATTGCAAAATGTTCCTGCATGCCCTGAATATTCTAAACCACCATTTTGGGATTCGAGGGTCCACGGGCCAAGAAGCCCCAAACCCGAACCCCAATCTCAAAGATTGCCCTGAACCCCAAGAGCGCTAAACTCCTAACCTTAGCAGCTGAGTGGATACACTTTACACCTTTTGGGATAATATTACCCACTATAAAACTAAAAGTGTACACTTTTGGGGGCTTATGAACTCAGCAACTAAGTAACCTCCAAGTCCCCAATTCTCCAACCCGCTCAACACTCAAACCACAAACCTTAGGGACCCCAAAAGCACATAAGCATAAGCATTTTATAGGGATATCCCTACCTTATTGGGCTTTATTATAAGGGGGTTGATATGGGATATCCCTATCCTTATTTTTTGCTTATGTGCTTTTTTGGGGCCCTAAAACCCTTCGAAGACCTGAGCAGCCTGGATTCCAGCCCTGAACCCCAAATCCGAAATCCCAAACCTTCAGCAGCTAAACCATGAAGTACCAAAAACTACACCATGAACCGTAAGGGCTTAAGAATGTTGAGGTTGAGGCGATGCTGCTGCAGATGTGTCGATTTACGTTTCGAGGTTTTACAGTAATTGTTCCGGGTGTAGGGTTTAGTTTTAGGGCGTTAGGTTTTAGGGCTTCAGGGCTTCTGGTTTCGGGGCGCTTGGCACGTGAAGGTTGAGAGTGTAGGATGTTCGATCAGGAATCAAGCAATGCCTACTGTTGTTAGGTATGGAGATGGAGACTCCTATAAACAGTATGGGGATGCACAGTACCGTATCTAAGGCTGTTCTAATCAAGCCCGTGCTCCTGGAATTGGGGAACCCTTCTACAACCCATTTAAACTAATACCAAGGCTCCTGCAAGCCCTTTGAAAACCTTGGCATTCTTCTGGTTGGCTCTTAGGGCTTTAACTTTTTGGGTTTCTATATGAACTATAAGAAGGAGGCTAAAAGTTTAACTTTCAGGAGGGGTTCAGAAGTCAGCCAAGAAACCTTTGCTACCAAGTCCCATGCAGGGCCTTCTACTTTGCACTCCTTCTGGAGTGCTCAACCAAAGCAGCAATGTCAGTGTTGACATGGCCACTTGGCTGCCAAGCTCTATACGAATCGCACCCCGACACCGAAAGACCTGAACCCCTTAATCTCACCTTTGGTTAGTAGGGAATGGAGGAATGGGGTACAATTATAACTACTATTACTACCATTCTTCCTATAGATCCCTTTTAATGAACCCTATAGACCCCTTTAAAGGAACCCTAAATATCNGGAATGGGGTACAATTATAACTACTATTACTACCATTCTTCCTATAGATCCCTTTTAATGAACCCTATAGACCCCTTTAAAGGAACCCTAAATATCCCCTATTACTACCATTCTTCCATGCCCTACTAACCAAAGGTCATTATATTAGGGTCCCCTATTTTCGGAAACTCCCATATGATGATGGACAGAAGTTCCATGAAGCAAGCCCTGGCTTAAGCCGCCAAGGCTGAAGTTTCTGTTGCTCCCTTAACCCTAAACCCTTAGAGTTCGACCATGGCACCTCCAAACTTGAAGCCAAAGCCAACCTCAACCTGCCACTCGATCCCTAAGAGCCTCCCCGTTCTCTTCTTGCGCCTGGTATACCTGTAGCCGGAAAGACCTACCTTTTTAGGGTTCCTTATTATGGGTTTCTATATATAGTTCCTTAAAACGGTAGGTCTTTTCGGCTACAGGTAGGGTTTAGAGGTGCGGAGATTTAGGGTTTATAGGCCTCTTTTTCTCCTGTAGTAGGGGTCTGTATAGGGGCTTAGGGCTTAGGGTTTAGGGAAGGGAGTCTTAAAATCAAAAAAATCAGGTGGCTTTTTCATGTTCATGGCAGTTTCGGAGCCCAGTTTGGGGTGGGGGGTTCGGCTGGCGAATTCGAAAGCTGCGAATTTCAATGGGATCTGATGTTATTCGTTTGCCTTTGGGTTCGGGCTTTCGGGGAGTCGGGTAGTTTCATGGCTTGTCGACGGTTTGGGGTCTCAGGCTTGGGGTGTAGGGGTTTAGGGTTGAGGTCATCGGCTTCAGACAACAGTTCCGCAGGTTGATCCTTAGTAGCTGAGTGGATGCACTTTACACTTTTGGGATAATATCAACCACCATAAAACTAAAAGTGTACACCAAACCCATGCTGCAGCATACAGAACTGCCGAATGTAGGCCACTGGCTAATAGACCCATGACCTTAAAACTTAACGGCATTCAAGCAGGCATTGAATTGCTAGCGTCCTGTAGTTACAAGTATTAGGGGTGTTTTTGAAACTGCTATGATGATATGGTTGCTACCCATGACGTGGTTTTCTGTTAAGAAAGGGCTTGCTAATCAGGAGCCTGGATTAACCAGAACTCTGAGGAATGACTGTTGGCCGCTTCCCGCTATCCTTAGCTGCTGAGTTCATAAGCTCCAAAAAGCTGTTCATATAAAACCCCAGAATGACTTTATTATTGTTCTGAAGGGGGGGTCTAGTTCGGAGGCGTGTGAGGCCTTTGACGAGTGGCACAACAGGGCCAATCTTCAAAAATCCTCGGACCTGGAGAAGACAAATGGTGCAGGGGGGACTATAGTGTCCTTAGGAATTAACTTGTTTGTGTTCATATAAAACCCAAGAGGATATTCAAAGACAAATTATCAAATTGTAGTATGGTTCTAAGGCGGGGTCTAGAAGGCAGAGCTCGCATATTATGAAAGCCGGGATGGTTTCCAATCGGATTCCTTGTGAATGTGTGCCGTACTGTAATATACCCCAAGACCTAGCTAAATCAGTAGAGTCCGAGTTTGCATTCGCACTGAAGCATTGCCCGAGCATTTATTACCACGCGTTTGCAGCAATTACTTGGGGATCCTTGCTGTTTGGAGATGTTGGAACTCAAACGAAACCCTAAACCTTGTAAGCCCTATGAGCCCGAGAAACCCTATGAACCATATAAACCCTCCAAACCCTTTAGAACACTGTAACGCCTTATAAAACACAAAAAGCCCTATAAGCCCAAGAAGCCGTAAACCCTAAACCCTGCCAGTTCAGCGCCCTCGAGCCTTAAACCCTAAACCCCTATTAACCCCTAAACCCCTAAACCCCTAAACCCTAAACTACAAAAAAACCCTAAACCCCTAAACCCTAAACCCTAAACCCTAAACCCCTAAACCCTAAACCCTATGTCTGAAGTCTTAAACTTAAAGCCTTGCAGAACCTTTCAAGGAACCCTTATAGCAAGACCCTTGCAGAACCGTAGGGAACCCGTTCTAGAGCCGTGTTTAAGGAACTACCCCTAAACCCAAATGGGCTCTCATCCAAACCCTAAACCCTAAATATCCCTGAACCCACTGGGCTCTCATTCTCAGGCCATTACAGTGGCCCGACGCCTGACGCATCTTCGGCTCGAGGAGCAGTTCGGGAGTTTTACTAGGTATCGATATGGGATAAGTTGTAACATCCCTTGTTGTGTAATGGAGCATTAATTTTAATTTCAACTGTTGAAATCGGCACCTAGTTCAGGGTTTTACAGGATTCCTTTTTAAAACTGCTTGTAAGGGCTCCAATAAGGAGTTTAGGTTTAGGATTTAGGGTTCCTTTACGGGTTCCATTGAGGGGTGTCGGTTTTCGGGCATTTAGGGTTTAGGGTTCCCTCAGGGGTGCTTCAGGGTTCTACAAGGGATTAACGGTATTTAGGGTTTAGGGTGTTCAGAGGTTGAGTTCTGAGAGGGGTTCTAAAAAGGCTTGTTTAAAATGTTGCATAAGCTTTGGGGTTCAGGGTAGGGCATTTAGGCTTTAGGGTTTAGGGTTCGGGATTATGTTTTTTCGTACGGCATTCGAAGTAATCTTTTCGAATCGAAATCTAACTAAGGTTTTCCACGTGACGGATTTGATTTGGGTTCTCGAAGGGTTTAGGGCTGTGTGATGTGTTTTCAACGGTGCGGGAAAGGATTCTTGAAGTAGGGTTTCATTGGTAGCTGTAGGGCTTGATGTGTTTTATAAGATTCCAAGGGTTCCTTAGGGCTTGTTATAAGGGCGTTCAAAGGGATCTTGAAGGGCTGTTCGTTGGGGTGTCGCGGTTGCGATGCATGGTTGATAGGAAGTAAGGTTCAGGGTGTTGCATTTGGATGTTTGGGATTTTCTATCTAGGGTTTCGGATTCGGAGAGGCTGTCAGGTTAGGATTTAGGGTTTAGGTTAGAGGTGTTTTGCATGGCTGCTGTTCCAAAGCTTTTAGTACAGGCACGTTTTTTAGCCCTAAGCCTTACACCCTAAACCCCTAACCCCCTAAATCTTAATGCTTTTGTTCTGGGAAGGGTTCAGGGCAAGGAAGCGCTTGCGGGCTTTTGCTGGTGTCAAGGGGTTGGGGTTAAGGAATTGCGCTGCCAGGATGAAAGAAATTTGTGTAGGGTTTAGGGTTTAGGGATTTAGTTTTTTAGGGGTTTAGGGTTTAGGGGTTTTGGGTTTAGGGTATCCCACTCCCCCACCGCCACGTGCATGATCTCATCCCACAACTTTTCCGGCAACGTGTCGAGGGTGACTTCGAAGCCTACTGGGGGCGGATGGCCGAACCTACTACTCGGGGGACGCATTTGGAGGCTGACTCGCTGGCCGCTATTTACGGTGTTCGTGTGGCAACCAGCCGCAGCCGCATGTAATCAATGCGAGCAACTCCCTCGGATGTCAGTCCGAAATCCAATATGTTACTGCCCGCCAATAATCGGAACCCTAAACCCCATAAACTCCAGAGACCCTATTAGGGTTTAGGGATTTAGGACTCAGGCCTAGAGTTCAGGTGTCCATGTCCTACCTTAACCTACCAAACCCTACTTTTTTGTAGGTTCTTATTATAAACCCTAATATGGAATTTATAGGGACCCTACTTCTTTGTAGGTTTTGGTAGGTTAAGGTAGTACATGCATGGGCAGAAGGGGGCCCTTATAGGCACCTGGTTCTATAAAGCCAAAGTACACACCATTCAGGTACATGGAGCCTCAGGTTTGTCCAGATCCTCCATGACCCCATAGTTAAGGAATAGACTTTAAATCCGAATCACAGCAAGGAGCCCCGGACAGTTTAGGGTATAGCCTGTAGTAATTGAGGGGTTTTGGAGTCTCTGGTTAGTTTGTTCTCGAAGTCAAGCCCCACATGCCCCGAACCATGCGATCTGGGCTTTCACCGGGTCCCCAAACCAGATCCAAGCCGGAACCACTGAGGCTAAGCTTGGCGGAGATCGTACAGGGGCTTTGGGTTTAGGGTAGAAGGAAAACACCAGCAACCCTAAACCCTAAACCCTAACCCTAAACCTGAACCGTGGGTCTGTGCATACCGGTCGTTTCGGTTACAGTTCAACCCGGAGCTTCGCATGTCGGAGCCCCGAACTCTTGACCTACCTTTGGTTAGTAGGGAATGGAAGAATGGTAGTAATACCTTAACCCCAACTGACCTACCCCTTTAAGGACTTATATAAAGAGATCATATTAGGGAACCCTAAAAAGGTAGGTTCCTTAGGGTCCAGGTAGTAGTTATAATTGTACCCCATTCCTCCAATCCCTACTAACCAAAGGTAAGTTGAGCCCCGAATTGCTCGCCAGGATGCCAAAGCAAGCAAGGCAGCCGACAAGCAGACCATCGATGACCTCGTCTCGAGCTACGAGGGTGGTCACGAGGAGAGGGGGATGTGACTTCAGAAAGTCGGTTTTCTTAGGGTTTTCTCAGGGCTTTTAGGGTCTCACAAAGGGGGCTTCAGTACAACGTGAAGTGGGCCAGTGCAGATCGTGTGGCTTTGTCGACACTTCAAGACACTAATGCCTCTTAAACTGGAACTGGCTTGAAGCTATGAATCCCAAACCCTAAACCCTGCAATGCGTACGCCGCAAAACCGCAAAACTTAAACCCTAAACCCTATACACCCTGTAAAGCCTTAGCCGCAACACCCCACAAACCTTGTAAACCCTACATCTTAAGCCCTGAAACCCATCATCCCCAAAGCCTTCACCCCCAGGCATACTTCAGAGTACTGAATGCGGAATAAGAGCCATTTCTGAAGCTTACTGATCATGGGTTTCGGGTCTAGGGTTAAGATCAAACGCGAAATCCAAAACCCTATACTCGAAGCCCTGGTCTAGCTGTATGGTTCTTAGTAGGGAATGGGGGAATGGATTATGGAGACTATTGTTGGGGAGTATATAGGGACTACTATAGGGATCCATTCCCCCATTCCGTACTAAGCACCAGACAGCCAATTGTCAAGGCCCCAACATTAAACCCCTAAGCCCCAAACCCTAGACCCTAAAAATTAAGCCCTAAAGCCTAGACCCTAAACCCTAAACCCGATACTGCAAACCTTGGTCCAACTGTTAAGGCCCCAACATTACACTGCCTCTTCCCACAGCTCCGGGACCCATGCAAGACTTCAGGGCGCAGTCCCCGAACCCACGGCTTCTCAGGGTTTAGCGGTTTAGGGTTCGGGCTCAGGGTTTAAGAGTAGCAAGGTCGCGTGTTGATGTGTATACAGGAGGAAGGACGGAGAGCCCTTCCTTATTAATTCGACAAAAATGAGGAACTCCCGGAGGGGCATGCTCAGGGGTTATTTTTTGTTAAAAGCTGTGTAGTCTTATTTGAGCTTCGACTTCAGACAAAGCTCGGAAGTTCTGCACACTAAAACCCAAACACTCAGCTTTAAGCCAGATAAGACGAGGTGACCTTTCCCCTAAACTTTTCTGATGCAGTGTTTAGGGTTTAGGATTTAAAGAGATCCTTATATAATCCCTCCCCGAGGAGGAATATTCATCAAGGGTTAGCAGTACCATACCGACTATAAACCCTAGACCCGAAGTAAGCCCACGAGTAGGCGATGAACCATTTCGTGCGCGAGCATATCCACAACGCCCTCAAGCGCAGCAGGGCTGAAGACTAGGGATATGGGAGTTTCCAAAAATAGGGGACCCTAATATAGTACCCTAAATAGTAGCATCCTTACTATAAGGACCCCCAAATAAGGTACCCCTAATTTTCGGAAACTCCCATATGGTAATTCTGTGTTGGGATTCGGATATCGGGGTGCATGTAGGGGTTTGAGGGTCTGGGGCTTAGGCCGCAGGACACGACTGGGTTGGGTAGAAACTCTGGGTTTAATCGACGGAGGCTTAGGATTCCGGGTGTTTTTGGGGAGTAGATAAAAGGGAAGGCCAGAGTTCTGGTCCTCACAGCTTAGGCTGTCTAAAGCCCTTGAACCCCAAATCATAGATCTTAAACCTTAATCTGCTTGCAGTACTTTAGACTATGGTCTCCTTAGGAACTATTTTCTACTTTTGCTCATATAAGCCCGAGAGAATACGGAACATACTTTTTAATTGTGGTTCTAGGGGGTGTATAGTAGAGCCCCTAAACCATGGGAATCAAACTTGCGGTTTTTGTCCATTTGCAGGAGGGTTGCTCACCCTTGCCAAACCTTTGTGAGAATTCAATAACCCTGAAAAGACTTTGTAAGTACATTGCACCAAACCTGTTAAGAAGCCGGTATAAGGCCCCTGTACAACAGGGGCTTAAATGATTAGCAATACTATTGCGGGGGGTTCCTTATTATGACGATAGTATAATATACCCCAAAACCCTATTCTAATTATTAAGGCCCCTACCACGGCCCTATCGTACAACCCTGAAAAAGCCAACCGTTCGGAAAGGAAGATGGTTGAAGCTTCGACGAACTAAACCCGAAACCCTACACCCTAAACCCGAAATCCGAAACCCTGAACCCGACCCCCTAAACCCCAAACCCGAAACCCACAACCCCTCATCCCGAGCCATGACAATTGGCTCCCCTCCGAAACCCTACACCCCATTCGGGACTGGGCTTGCTTTTCAGGATTGCCTATAGTCCCTGAACCCTACTTCCGGAATTCCAACCCCTACTTCCGAAATCCTACCTAGACCCTGCAAAACCTCATGCTAAGCAGGAAGGTTCTTTCAGGGTTGAGGTCATTCCTAAACCTGAATTCCTGCCCTCGAGGCATCTAGATCTATGCCTAGGCCGTTCTTGAACATGTTTTCTGAGTGTTTCTACCAGAATGTATTATTTATCAGGAAGGAACGAAGACTTTAGTTTGACAAGAACGGCCCCCACCCCCTAGTTTCGATTTTGAGCTGAGGCATCAAGAAGCAGCACAACCAGACTTTTGACCAGCTTATGCGCGAAACTGGGCCTGAAGCCTTCTTGGGGGCAAGGCGTTCCAAAATCGCGTTTATCTGTATTCTGATGTGATCAGGTCTTCAGTAAAGGAATTTAAAACGGGATGCAAAGCCTCATACAAGTGACTTCAGCATGTGGGGGTTGTAAGGTCCGTATGGAAAACCGCGGTTTCCGCGTCGTACTCCAGTGCCTTCTGCAAGTCTTCGGGGTGAGGGTTCGTCGTTTGCGTTTTCAGGGTTTGGGGTTTGAGGTTTAGAGCTTCAGTCGCTGATTACAAGCACACGGCATACGGTAGTGAACCCAAAACCCGGTTCTAGCTACTGTGACGTAGGCCCCTATACCATAGTAGTTCTAAGCTAGGGGGTACCTGCCTTTGTAGTAGTCATGATCATGACGTTAATCTGGACTGTCTTTTGGAATGGCTCAGTGACTTGTGCGATTGGTGGCTGCAGCGAGTTCATGTTTAGTGCACCTTGGCACGACTGCCACATTGGATACTGCTTCTACAACTGCTACCGTCGTCACTATACCCTATAAAACCCAATAGCAACTCTATAAAATGCCTCAAACACGCCGTTCTACTTCTCAATACCCCTAAACCCTAAACCTCGAACCTAGATTACCTAACCCCCAATCCTAACCCTAAACCCTAAAACCTACATTCCCCACGAATCCCAGACGCTAGCCGTCTTATCCACAAACTACAAACTACTGCGAGGCACTCAACCCGAGAAGGATCGTTTTCTTCGGGATTTCCCTAAAACCTCTAATCCTTGAACCCTAAACCCGTAAACCCCTAAACCCTAGGCCCTTTATTAAAAGGAACCCTCAGAGAAAACCCTACTAAAAACCCCAAGCCCCTAAGCTACTGCAATCCGTCTTAGGAGCTACAGCGGTCGGAGCGAACTGGAGGCCTCCGTCTGTTCAGGGCTGTAGCTTAGGGCTTAGGGGTTTAGGGCTTTCGTAGTTAATAGGTTTATGTAGGGTTTAGGGTTTAGGGCTTTGGGGTTTAGGGCTTTAGTAGGTTTATGTAGGGTTTAGGGGTTTAGGGTTTAGAGCGTCGGGCTTAGGGGGTTTAGGGTTTAGAGCTTAGGGCTTAGGGGGTTTAGGGCTTCAGTGGGTTTATGTAGGGTTTAGGGCTTAGGGCTTAGGGCTTCAGTAGGTTTATGTAGGGTTTAGGGTTTTAGGGCTTAGGGCTTAGGGGTTTAGGGCTTCAGTAGGTTTATGTAGGGTTTAGGGGTTTAGGGGTTTAGGGTTTAGGGCTTAGGGGTTGAGGGCTTTAGTAGGTTTATGTAGGGTTTAGGGCTTAGGGGTTTAGGGTTTTAGTAGGTTATGTAGGGTTTAGGGCTTAGGGGTTTGGGGCTTTTAGTAGGGTTTAGTTGAGGGTTCCTGTAAATAAAGGGCCCAGGGTTTAGGGTTTAGGGGTTTAGGGTTCAGGGATTGGGGGTTTAAGGTTTGATTTTGTACCTGCGGATGCGAAAACCTACCGTTTCCGGGTTATAACCTATACGTAATTGGTTTTAATGAAGGAGTCATAACCTGCTCTTGTGTAAGGTTCGGGGCTACCTGTAGGGTTTAGGGCTTGAGGTTTTGAGGGTAACCCCTCAATCCAAAACCGTATTTGAGGTCCTAGGCCAACCTAGGGTCTTGGGGTGTTGAGGCCAGGCTTTGCAAGTTTCTAGAGCTTCATCCCCGAATCTTTCCTATGCAAAGCAGGTTTCGCCTTCAAGCCTTTTTTTGCCAGGGCGTATTGCCAAATATCTTGCTGTTATTTCATAAGGAATCCTAAACCCGAAACTCTAAACCAGAGTCACCTCTACCCCTAAACCCTATACACCCAGCTATGAACCGAAACCCTGTCCTGGCTTGGAGGGGTTGGCGCATGAGCTGTACGTCTAGGCTCGAAACTACGAAGAAGGGCTGAAGGGCTTCTCTTCCCCTGCAGCATGGTCTTCGCCCGACAGCCTCAAGATCTGAGCCCGTAGATGCTGAAAGTTCGGGTTTGGGTTGCTGTTCCAGTGCTATGAGTTTGGGGAGCCAGCTCGGGGGGGGGGGGGGGGGGGGGNGGGGGGGGTTGGTCAAACTTCCCTGGCTGTCCCTACGTATGAGTATGCCGCAAAAAGTCTAATTATCACGATTCCTGAATTGGCTATTAGGCTCTAGAAACTAGAAAAACCCCGCATCATGTGACAGCATCCGAAAGCGAGCACAACCTGAAAGCTCTCCCAACGACACCCTCAATCTAGGTCTTGGAATACTCGATAACATTTATTCCTTACAAGGTTCCCTACATACGTAGAGTATAGAAACTTTCATGAAAGCCCCTATAGACCTTGTCAAAATGTAAACCCGTGTGAACCCTCACGAAAGCTTGCGCAAATCTAAACACCGAATCGTTAATGCCTTAAGCCCTCCTAAGCCCTTATAGAACAGACCCTCGGGCCATGATAGTCAGACATAAAAAAAACCTTACCCTAAGGGTCCATGTACCCAAATAGTATACACTTTGGCCTTAAAGTAGTCCCTATATAGGTATTTGGGGGCCAATGTATATTCTAGCGCTATTTAGGTACATGGATTTGACCTCCCAAAAAAAGTCTTCAGAGGACGCCGCTCAGCCACAGTGCCAGCCCAGGCTTGCCAGAATGGAGCGGTAAGGTAAACTTATTTTTTAAATCCTTAACCAAAGGAAATAGTTGTATACTGTAGCCAAAATCTGTTACCAGCATTTTTCCCTAGGGTTCCTTTTTAATTGTTTTTTTTTTTATCATTTTTCCCTAGGGTTCCTTTTTAATTGTTTTTTATAGCTATACTATAAAGGAGCCCCCGGCTCTGTTTGACTTTAAGGGCCCCCCAACATGTGGCTTGTTAACAATAAGAAGAAGACTAATGAGAACAAAGAGAACTACATACGATTGATGGACAAAATCCTGCATGACCCATAATAAGGAATAAACCATAATTCCCATAGTTTAGGGTCCTTAGGGTCATGCAGGATTTTGTCCATCAACCGTAGTGTTGACACTGGTAGTGTTCTGAATGATATACTGGCTTGGGGCTTGAGGCTTAGGTAAGCGGTTTCATCGTGGTTGAAGGTTTTGCGATTTGAAGGTTGGCGCTTTAGGCTCAGGTGACATGGTTCGGATTCAGTGTCAACCATGTCTGGTGCAGGATTTAGGGTCAAAGGGTGTCTGGCAAAGGGTTGAAGGTATACGGCCTGGGCTTACGGTAATCACCCTGAATCCTACTCTAAACTTCTGCGGCCCCAGCACAGTAACACTCTAAACCCTGAAATCCCACCGGGGTTTCGGAATTTCGAAAGAACTTCGAAACCAACAGCAACAGCTAGCCCCCGAGCTTGCGGTGTGGACCACCCAAATGCGAGCAAAATATTGGCCCAACACCATAAACATCTGTTACTATTGGGGCCCAGGTAATACTTTGATGCAGTGTATGGTCCGAGCCACGAGTGATGTTGCAGGCGGTGGCTTGCTAGAGGTACAAGGAGCAAATGCTACCGGGAAAGAGGAGGTTAGTATACTAGATATGGGCTAAAACCCTAAACCCCTAAACCCAGGATACGAGGACCAAAGGAGCCAGGAGCACCCAGCAGGCCGAACGGGGATAGTAAGCAAAGGCCGCAGACCTTCTCAGACCGACGTCACACCATACGTTGAGCTCTACCACAACCAGCGTCCCCGGTTTAGGGGTTTATAGGGTTTATAGGCTCCGTACCTTGCATTCAGGGCATGGTCCAGGTTTGAATACTTATTGGCTGTAAACTCAACTTTTCAACTTTTGGGGTTCTTACAAGGTAGGCGATTCTGAAAGTTTCAACTGTTGTTCCCTTGGGTTTTGGGCCATTGAGTATAGTAACCCTTGTAGTAGTTTAGGAACCCTTTAAAACAAGGCCCGATAAAACCCGATGGACACACCGCATGCGTAAAGGATCATTGCACTTCGGAACTAGTGCTCGCACTAGAGTAGCTATACGTATAGAACAGTTTTTTACAATTCTGAGTCCCATGATCCTCCAAGTGTTGCTTGTTTCGAGCAGGTCAGCAGCAGCAGAAGCGGCTCTCTCGTTCTATCTTCTCGAGGCTTCATTCAAGCGTTCAGGGTTTTAGGGTGGGTGTTTAATTAGGGTTCACAGTTCGGGTTTTTAGGGTTTTAGGGTTTCATGGCCTAGGGCCTAGGGTTCAGGGTTAGGGTGTCTCGGGCTTGAGAGATATTGCCCGAACAACCCCAGGCTGCGAAACCTTCAACCCTAAACCCTTCTCGTGCGGACATCCGCCCCAGCTCCCAAGCCGACTTGCAGGGTTTTATTCGGATCTCTAAACCCTAAACCCTAAGCCCTACCCTAAGCCCTAGACCCCCCAAAAAAAACCCTAAACCCTAAGCCCTACCCTAAGCCCTATAAACCCTAAACCCTGAACATTCGGATCAAATGGGTGGGCCCCGGCATGTCGGTCTACATCGTGCCCTCGGTCATCTTTTCCAGCGGATGGCAGCATCGGCTTCGTCAGCCCAGCATGGTGCATGAAGACAGGCAGCGAGAAGGATGATTGCAACATGGAGGTTGTGGGGCCCAACAAGACGCGGAGCAAGCAAAGGCTCGACAAGATGAATGCTTCCATTCACCTGCCCTCCGTGAAGAACTTTCGCAAAATCGAGGTTGACGAGAGCCCGGTCTTGTACCGACCGGACTTGGCGAGATCAGAGGCCATCGAGAAGCTGGTGCCCTTAAAGCCCAAGCGACTGCAAACCCCTGAAGTCTAAACCCCTTAACCCGCAACCCCAGACCCCTAAACCGCTAAAACCTTATAAACCCTAAACCCTAAACCCCTAAACACCAAACCCTGAACCCCTAAACCGCTAAAACCCTAAACACCAAACCCCTAAACACCAAACCCCGAACCCTGCCTTGGGCCTTTGGTTCCATCCTTTTTGGTGACTTTCTGGTGAGGTCGCTGGCTCGCCACAAGAGTTTCTGCCCAGATACTGGGGTTAGGTGTAGGGTTTAGGGTTTTTGGCCCTAGTTTAGGGTTTAGGGCCAGGTACAGGGTGTAGGTTTTCAGGTTTTACTTTAGGGTCTAGGCTAGTAGTCCCTATAACCCATTCCCCCATTCCCCCAAACCAGACAGTACACCCTGTAAGAGATGCAGGCCCCCACAAAAGCACCACCCTGGAACTCCTTAGGCTTTGGGGTTTAGGGCTTATTGTAGGGCCTCGCTGTAAATGCTTGCTACCTTGTACTCCGAGCTGTTGCTGAGCAGGCATTCCGCAGTCCCCTGCCTCGTCTCTTCGAAGCGACGATGAGGCAGGAAGGTTTCCATCAGTTCAGACTCTGTTAATTACCGACGGTAATTCGGTAAAGGGTCATGTGTTAAGAGGCACCGCAGTTCAGCACAAGCCTAATGTCTCTTCCGAGAGTCTTCTATGGTTTGGGGTTTGCAGTCTACATATAAAATATACTCGTATAATGAATTCAATAAGAATAAAGATATTAAATCACAATAATAACAATATACTTGTTTAAGTTCTGGGTCTACGTTCCTTGTCTTATGGCTTCGGGCGTCGGAGGTGCAGCTGCAGGAGCGTGTTTTGCAGGGGCTCCCTTTGCTTCTGCTTTGGCCGGCTTGGTAAAGGAAGAGCAGTTTAATAGTGGTTCATGGTTTAGTTCCGCCGAGTAATCAAAGATCCGCGACACTGAGTTTTTCAGTTGTGAAACTCGTACAACAGGCTTAACACCCTAAACCCTAATCCCTAATCCCAAACCCATATCACATTTTAACCTCTGTATGAACCCTACATGTTTAAGAGAAACCTAGCCCTAAGACCCCTACATAAACTGAACATGTTCAAACCCAAAACTCTACGCCTGTAAAAGTCCTGTATAGACTCTACAGACTCTACAGGCAGACTTACGCACACACTCTTTAATCCATTACTTACTAAAGAGCGAAATAAGCCCGGAAATCCCGGAGCCCACTTGCATGATTCATCCTTAATTGAACCCTCAAAACCCCTACACAAGCCCTACCTGAACCCACAATTGCCGAATCATATTGAGGAACCCTGCCTGAAAAGCTAGGTTTTCCCAGGGTCCAGGTACAGCTCAGACTCTATTATAGGGGTTCCTAATTACATTTATAGTACAATGGGCCTCAAAACCCTATTCTAATATTTAAGGCCCCTACATTAGACCCCAACAGCCCCAAGCCCCGCTGCTATCTCCAGACAAAGGCCTGCTCCAGCGATGAGAGCTCCGATGATGATAAGGAGTGCCTCGACAACTCGGTCCGGGGTTCAGGGTTTCTAAGGGTTACTTCAAGGTCCGCTATAACGGATGCTACGAGGGTACTATCGGGACTTTGGGGTTTGGGGGTATTGAGGGTTACTTCAAGGTTCACTGTAAGGCATACTACGAGGGTACTATAGCTCAGGGTCTGAGTAGGTAACCTTTAACCATTTGGGACTTGTATCCTCCTACCATAATTGAAAAGGTTAACCTTTTGGGGCGAGGGCACTCAGCCCCTAAGACGTAAGAGGCCTAAACCCGAATCCCCTCAACCCCAAACCCCGAACCCTAAACCCTAAACCCCGCTTTTGGGCTAGGGTACTCAGCCGCTAAGATAGGGGCTTTGGGGTTTAGAGGTTAGGGGTTTAAGGTTTAGGGGTTTAGGGTTTAGGGGTTTAGGTTAGGGGCTTTGGGGTTTACGGTTTGGAGGGTTCAGATGTAGGGGCTTAGGGTTTCGGAGTTTGGGATTCAGGGGTTTGGGGGTTTAGATCTTTCAGGGGAGGGGTTGAGAGTTCAGGGTTTAGGGGTTTGGGGTTCAGGGGTGAGGGTTGAAGGGTTTGGGATTCAGGGTTTAGGGATTTAGGGTTTAGGGTTTAAGTGCTGAAGGTTTAAGGTTGAAGCCTTTCAGATGCAGAATTTGCTGTGCCTGAGCCTTGCACCCGAACTGCCAAAAGTGCGAAGCCCGTAACTAGCAAAGCCTTAGGCCCCATACGACAAGCCTTAGTGTCAGCAAATGCATACGGGGTGTAGGACAGGACCACAACTTGGGGGGTTGTTTCTGTTTTTCGAACTAGCTGAGTGCTTGAGCTCGGAAATTTCACCCTCTTTCACTAATCGAGCAGACTGAGCAGACGTTTCCTCGACTTCATGAGGGCATTATGCCTGATAAGATAAGATTCAGAACCCACGATGCACAAGCCAAAACCTCAGAGCCCTGGCAAGATCGAGCCCAAGCCAACTACAACTAACCCTGAAACCCGACGACCTCGAAAACCGAAGTGTAAGACTCAGGACGCAGGGCGAGATTCCGAGTCAGCCAGTCTTCAAACGTCATTCCTTGCTGTTCTTCTGGTTGGCTCTCAGGACTTTAACTTTTTGGGTTTCTATATGAACTATGATTAGTAGGCGAAAAGTTTAACCTTTAGGAGGGGTTCAGAAGTCAGCTGAGATTCAGGGCTTCTAGAATCCCAACTTTATGCTTGCTTTGCACCTCACAGCCCCAGCGCTTCAGGCTTCGCAGTGCCAGCAACCCCCCCGAGGGGGGTTGGCAGTCGTGGGTCTCCGCGCACATGGGGAGCAGATTTGCATCGATCCTTGGCTCCCGACAGGCTTCCTTTAAAGGGCTGCTATAAGGGATCTATAGGGGTACCATAATATAGGGCCCTAAATAATTACCTATACTATCTTCGGGATTCTTTGTTACTATTATAGTAAAAGGGGCCCCAAAGCCCTATTCTAATTATTAGGGCCCCTATCAAACCTGAAAACCCACCCAAAACAACCCTCAATCCCACTAGCTACAATCACCCTATACCCTAATTCCTAAATAATTGTTAATCCCCAAACCCCAAAACTCCCAAGAAACCCCGACGCTCTAAGCCCTCAGCCCTCATCTGCACCCTAAAGCCCTCAAACCCTGAAGACGCAAATCCCGAACCCTCAAAACCCCTATGCTTCCAAGGAAATTCGGGTTATCTAAGGTTAGAAGTATGGGCCCCTAATATGGACCCTTAGGCCTTTTTGAGGGGGTTCTAGGGACCCTTAAGAGTCTATATAAGCTATATAGTAGGTATTTAGGGATCCCAGGGTTAAGGGCCCATACTAGGGGCCCATGGTTTCAACCGTTGTGGTTAGGGCCCCAGACCCATTAAGGATCCCTCAAACAAGGTTTTTGGGAGCTGAGAGTAATGTAGGAACCCGATTAAGAAACCCTGGGCCTCTTACCCCAAAATAGTAGGATTCATATAAGGAACCCTAATATAGGCCCAAGCTGTCTTAATCAGGTTCCTACATCCTAAACTCTAAACCCTAAAACCCTCAACCATAAAAGTTACAAAGCTCCAAGGTTTCTTCATCAGGTTCCTACATTAGCCCAGCCTAGGCCCCGGGTTTCTTGATCAGGTTCCTGCTGTAGGAGATGTCAGCCAAGGATCCCTACCTCGCTTTTCAGTCGGCGCCATTGGGAGGAGCCCCTGGAAAGCGTTTAGTATGAAAGCCATCAAGACGTTGAGGGTTTCAGGGTTTAGGTTTACGGTTTAGGTTTTAGGGTTAATGGCACCCATCATGGGCCCAGAGACTCTTAACCAAGGAATATGCCTTAAATCGTGTTCGGGTTCCGATGACAAATCCCCAATGCCTGATCCCAACCATGGCTTACTTCAGCTAGGTGATTTCGGAGTCCTTGGCGCATAGGGATGACTGGTGCTGGGCTGGACTTGTAATAAGGGTAATGTAGTGGTAGAACTATTCCTGAGGTTTTGGCTTGAGGGCGCAGGGTTCTTGAGGTTTGGCGTTTCAGGGCTTGGGGATGTCAAGGATGCTGAGTTCAGCGCTCGGGTTTTCAGGGCTTGGTGTTTCTAAGCTTTAAGAGTTCAAGACTCTGAGATGAATAATTGGGTTTCTAGCTTTGGGTTTTTTTCGAGTTCAGGCTTTTCTTAAGCCCAAATAACCCACCTTTTAAGGACTTACATAAGGAAATGATAGCATAACAAGGAAGCCTAAAACGGTAGGTTATTTGTGCCAAGGTAGGGTTTATACAGGTTCATCGCAATCCCTGGTGCCCAGGCATTGCAGGAACCTCCGCGTCTTGTATGAGCCGCTACAATCGTATCGTCTTCAAACGATATGATATGACATATATATATATATATTATTTATTTATTTATTTATTATTTACAAAACAGTAATAAGAAATATACTTATTATATTAACAATACTAGTAATATCCTCGCTGAAACTATCATCCCTGCTCAAGTTGTTTCGGTTTGCATGTTGAACCCGAGACGCCCGCGACCCCCTCACAAAACTGCACTCGCTCTACACCCGCCCCAGACCCGAAAGCCCATAAATCTTAAGACCTCAGTTTTTGCTCCATTGCAGGGATGCTGGGATTCCCCGATCCATCCCATTCTAAACCCTGAACCCTAGACTCCATGCCGTAGACACCCCCCCCCCCCAAATTTTGGGTTCTTGTTTAAGGAATTTAATTTAAGTTACCATAGTAGGGATCTGTAGTAAATAATGTGGTTTCTTTGTTATGGTAACTTAAACTAAATCCCCTAAACTCCAAACCGTCCCAGCATCAGAAGCCACTGCTCATACTTGCCCTATAGAACCCTGATACGTAGATCCCTTTAAGGAACCCTTTGAGGAACCCTTAGGCCTCAGATATATTCCTTAATTAAGGGATATTGGAGTATCCTAAACCCTAAACCCTATAGATACCGTTTTAGGATCCCTTAAAGGAGCCCTAGGTATTCCTTATTAAGGAATATTGCACTGCTCATCACTCAGGCCTGGCCCCTGATGCCTCGTGACGACGAGCAGAGACACCGAGTCACCCTCATCCGATGAATTGGAAGGCTTCGTGATTGTTTATAGGTTCCCCAGTAGTATTTGTTTGCATCCTTCTGCCTCTTTCTATTTTAGGGTTCCTTATACAATACGTATTAAAACTGAAAGTGTACCCTTATTGTGAACGGGACGCTGGTGAACCTGGGGTCTAGCGAGTGCATACTCGGAGGATCATGGGACTTAGTAAGTACGGTAATTTTACCTTAACTGGGTTTCAAAGCATATAGTTATAAGTAAAGTTACCGTAAAAATAACCCTAGTTACCAAGTCTTAGGACCCATTTGGTACAGGTGCCTGAATGAATACTTGGATCAGGGCTTGATAAGGCTGTTTCTCTCGAGGTTTATCCTAAACCCTAAACCCTCATAGAGATTCAGTATCCCAACGGAGCAGCCCAGAGAGTAGAATACCTCTCAATTACGAGAAAAAATGATGCCTCCAATTTTAAGTGGAGCTCAGTGGCTTCATGGGTTTAGGGTTTAGCGTTTAGGGTATTATGACTGAACTGAATGCATATTCCTCGATTTTGGGGTGTTGGACTGTTAGAGTGCCATATAACCTGTATAACTTATTATGGCCTTCTTAGGATTTGGGCGGCGAGGACTCCCTTTTGAGGAAATGGTCCCGATGTCATGGCAGAGGCGTCGGCGATCATGCTCGCCCCCAAAGACCACGTTTGTTGTCGAGGGCTTAGGACACATGTGCTTAACCGGGGTTTTTAAGGGCTGTGGAGTCTCTGTTCAGGAGTTTGAGGGTTGTACAGTAGAAGCCAGAAAGTTGGAACATCATTAGCCTCAGGCTCTTAAAGTAAAGTATAGGGAATCCCACCATGAATCATCCTAAATCCATGTTCCAACTTTCTGGGGTTCACTGTAGACTTCAGAATACCCTGAACCCTAAATGCCAAACCTCCCGCAAACTCGAGCTGACGGTAGCCTGAAGCTTTTGCCGAACTCTCGACATGCCATCGTGTACAAAGTTAGCGACGTGCACGGAAGTCTGCTCCAGATTCAGGAATTTTCGCTTCTTTTGTCCGGCTGAGCGTGCCCTTAAAGGGAACCCTTATAGGTCCCTTAAAGGAACCCATGAAGGATCCCTTAAAGGATCTCGTAAAAATCAGTGCTGGTGGTCTTATGGTATCATACTCTACCATACCCCAAAACCCCATTCTATTCATCCAGGCCCCGATGCCTGCCTTTTGAAGGAACAATGTTTAGAAGCCATAAAAAGGGAGGTCTTTTCGGCTACAGGATGTCATAGAACCCTTATAGCAACCCGTGTAGGAGCCTTGAAGAAGGCCTTTAAATACCTTCGTGCGGGATTTATTGCTCGGCCTAAAGCACAGCAATCATAAACCCAACAACTTGAACCCTACACCTATAGTCTCCTTAGGACTTATTTTGTGTAATTGTTCATATAAAACCCATGAGATTAAACATATTGTTTTTTGTTATGGTTCTAAGGAGGGTATAAACCCTCCACTCCAGGACCAAGGGCCCAACCTTTCCTGACTCTGCTCGCGCTTCTCTGCATTTTGAGTCGACAAGGGCTCCAGCTCATAGGCTCATGAGGAGGAAGGGCAGCGCCTAGTCGATCGTGCAAAAACCCCCTTAAAGGATCCACTCAGGGTTCTGGGTTTGCGACCTCGCTTGTGGGGTTTAGGGTTTCGGACCTTGTTTTTGGGGTTCGGTTGAAGGCAGTACCTGGACCCTGAGGAACCTAGCCTTTTAGGGTTCCCGAATATGATTTCTTTATATAAGTCCTTAAAAGGGTAGGTTACTTGGGGTCACGGTATGGTCAGAGATTTGTTTGGAAGCATGAACACTGTGTGCATGAATCCTACAGCCCTGTCCCGATGACATAACGAATTCTTGGCATTCTTCTGGTTGGCTCTTAAGACTTTAACTTTTTGGGTTTCTATATGAACTACAATAAGGAGGCAAAAAAGTTTAACTTTTAGGAGGGGTTCAGAAGTCAGCCAAGTAACGAATTGTAGAATGAAGTCAAGTTCTTTTGGCCAGTGGCTTGGCGTGCGTGGTCGTCCCTTCTTCCCTATCCTGACTCGATTGTCGCTCGAGAAAAGGTCACGTTCGTGGGATTCCGAACCCTAGAAACCCTAAGCACTCCCCGAAGCCTGAACCCACAAAGCCGTCGTTCAGGGGTGTTTCGGATTCCGGAACCCCAAACCCTAAACCCAAACCCTAAACCCTAACCTACTCTTTGGAATTTAGCTAGGACTGTAGGATCCCAGCTTCTGGGGTATGTTATCCTTTGGGATCTGAAAAGTTAACTTATTGAGTTGAAAGGCTTTCTGGTGCCGTGGTGTCCACTAATGGAGCCTCAAGAAAGTACAGAGAACACTTTATTTAGGGTTTAGGGGAACCGCTGCAACTATGTAGTTGCACCATGAAGCCCACCGCCCTCCCAAAGAAAAAGGTAGCGAAACCATGTAAAGTCCGGTGCAGGACCCACAGCCTTGGGCCAAAGCTTATTTTTTCTTTCGAGCTGGGGGTCAGTTCGAAGGTATGTTTTGGGGCTACACCGCAAACCAAAGCCGTAAACTCCAAACCCCCGTAACCCTAAACCCTAAACCAGAACCCTAAGCCAGAACCCCAAAACCTGAAACCTAACCTTGAACTCTGGCCAGTACTCATGCCAGGCTCTGGAAGCACCCAAAGTCGAGAAAAAGGTCCGGTTTAGGATTCTTCAAGGGCCTTACCTGGTGTTGAGGTGTTCTGTTTGATAAGTATTTTCTTAACGCATGTCGCAGGGTTCACAATTATCAGGGCTTTGGGGCTGGGCTGTTGCCCTGGGGATCAAAATAGCCCAAAAGCCTTAGATAGTATGGTCTTTGGGCCCAAAAGCCTTAACATACGAGTCCTCAGATCACTAGGGTTGGTGTGAGGTTCGCGGATGGAGGGAAGAAGTGAGTAGCGTTTGGGTGTCGGAGGGTTGGGTCATTGGATGCGTGGTTGTCAAAATTAGGGTCCCTTTTTGGACACCCTAAATAATAGGTGCCGTATTATAAGGGGGACCCAAAAAGGGACCATAATTTTGACAACCACCCGGATGGTGAGACAACAACGGAGTTAGGGTTTAGGGTTTAGGGAAGGGCAGGAGACCTGACGCAGAGATATCTCCGGTTGTGGGCTCTACCTCTCCCCTACAAAACCGCCATCACGTAGTCTATGACACATCAGCACAGAGGCTACCTGAACCCCAAACAGCCCACCGTTTTTGTATAGGGAAGTCATGTTGAGGAAGCCTAAAGGGGCAGGTGTCTTAGGGCCCATGTATACCCAAAAGCTTGGGTCCGACATGGTAAGTTTCGGGTCCTTTTTCAGAGCATCCATCGCACCTTGGTCAAAATGCACATGCGTATCTCTAAATTTGTGTCCCTTCTGGTGTCCCTTTTTATACGCCGTACTTGTCTGGAGGACCTAGTATTTACCCAGAGGCTCCATGGTAGTTCCTTTTCGGGATTACCTTATAGGATTCTATATATGAACCCCAAAAAGGAACTACTATGGAGCCTTAGGGTAGAGGCTTTAGGGTATAGGGCTGATGTGGTGTGTGAAAGCTGTGGGCGGATCTGGCCTGGAGATCCGTTCATGCAAGACTCGATTTAGGGTTTGAGGGTTTCAGGGTTTAGGGTTTAGGGTTTCAGGGTTTAGGGTTTCAGGGTTTAGGGTTTAGGGTTTCAGGGTTTAGGGTTTCAGGGTTTAGGGTTTAGGGTTTCAGGGTTTAGGGTTTCAGGGTTTAGGGTTTCAGGGTTTAGGGTTTCAGGGTTTAGGGTTTAGGGGAGCTTGCTGCAATTCACTTGCCTTACGCGATTACCCCTTTGGGTGCCGCATTCAGACACTCCTCGTTTTCCATTGTTCTGAAGCGGGAATGAGGGCATTGGGTTCAAGTTCTACTATACAGCAGAAGCCTTGTCAGGTGGAGCAGGATGCAGAGCTCTTCACGGTTTAGGGTTCAGGTAGAGCTACAGCTGGCTAGCAATGCGCGGCAGACCTCGGTTTCTCAGCTTCACTTTTGTTCTTTGATATCGGACGTTCAGGAAACACAGGATGCTAATATAGACCCCAGATGATAGGATCCTCAATCTAAGGACATCACCCCCCGCCCCGGCACAGAAAAAGATGAACGGCTAAGTCCCAAGAAACTTCCTTAAAGCCTAAACTAAACCGTCAACCAACCCTAAAGCCCAACCTCCATGTGCAACCCGACTCACCAGGCTGCCATCGAGAGATGTCGCGGCCGACATGTCGGCGACTCGACCGAGGGGTGTGCCTGGCACGATTGCGTCTCTTAGTAGTACAGGGTTAAGGGTTTAGGGTTTAGTTAACCCTTTAACCTTTTTGGGGTACTATACTGTACTATACTATACGTGCTTCATAGATCCCAAAGGTTTCCCTTACTTCCCCTAGGCTACTGAACAATCAAGTCTTTTTCGGAAGCACGTGCACATCTTCTAATTCGTGAGCAACTTCGGGAGTGATTTCAAGCCCGTGCCATCTTGCGAACCTTACACCTCCAACCCTAAAGCCTGAACCCAACCCCTAAGCTCAAAATTCTAAACCCAAACCCGAAACCCTAAACCGGGGTTCTGGATTCGAGCAGCTTCAGAGACTTAGGCTCTTGCTCTCCGCACAGTCCGCTTAGAGCGATACATGCGCAGACATGTGAAGACTTCGAGTCATGAGCTCGTGCTTCACTAAGTCAACAGAGCATGGTGATTGGTTCAGTTGGATTACAAATACTGTATCTTAGGGTTCCTGAACAGAAGTATACTATCCCCGCAAACCCCATTGAAATGACTATTATGCCCCTGTATTAAATTTAGTACTTCGTGTAGGATCAGAGCATGGATGAACTTTCAGGCTTCATGCTACTATAGAGATTACCTAAACTATTGTGGGGGATCCTTATTATAGTTAAAGTATACTGGGCCCTAAAGCCCTATTCTATATAATTATTAAGGCCCCTACTAGAGCTCTTATCGTATCCCTTATAGTTGCCCTTATAGAGTCTTGTAGAGGAACCCTATTCTAATTATAACGGCCCCTATATTACACCGCAAGCCCTAAACCCAGAGACATGCCCGCCAATAGTATATCATAGCGTACTATAGTATATTATAGTACATTATGGTATATTATAGTATATTCTAGTATATTATAGTATATTATAGTATATTATGGTCTATTATGGTATATGATAGTATATTATGGTATATTATAGTATATTATGGTATATTATGGTATATTACAGTAAATGCCAAGCGTTAAGCCCAGAGAATTGCCGGCCAGGTGGTTCACCATGAACCCGAAGACTTTCAAGCCGTGGAGCAGCACGTACAAGTGTGTGGTGAGGCCACGTGTGGGTTTAGGGTTTTAGGGTTTAGTGTTTTGGGGTTTTAGGGTTTAGGGTTTTGGGGTTTTAGGGTTTAGGGTTCAGGGTTGAGGGTTTAGGGTACAAGCACATATCTAAAGGCTGGATAAGCTAGTAGCTTTCGCTTGATCATCTGCGCTGTTCATCCTGAAAACCCAGACCCCCCAGATGCTCAAACCATAGCTGAACAAGGAATCTGAGATTTGGAGTACCATGCTGTAATACTTGTTTTCTTAAAGGGACCATTATGAAATACACGTTTATACTTTTTTCTCCCTGGTTACTGAAAAGCCCAGGAATGGACCAGGATTTGGGCTGAATCGTCTAAAGGCCGTGGCTTGAGACTGGAAGCACAAAGCTTTCGAGGAGGGTTCATCCGGCACTTGTTGCCTGAGGCCGCACTCACTGACGCAGGCTTCGGAGTAGTTTGTAATAGTATGCCCTTATCGTCCGTATGTAGATATAGAGCTGGCACCTCGAACATCCGCGAACCCTCTGGCCTACAATCGGGAGCACTGTATACAGGGATGAGGGTTCAGGGTCTTGCCTGCCCTATAAAGCCCTAAACCCATCTAAACCCTAAAGCCATCTAAAGCCATCTAAACTCAAAACCCATCTAAACCCTAAAGCCTTCTAAACTCTAAACCCATCTAAACCCTACACTCATCTAAACCCTACACCTATCTAAACCCTAAACCCATCTAAACCCTACACCTATCTAAACCCCCGGTGTTGAGGGTTTTGCCTACCCTAAACTTAAATCCATCTAAACTCATCTAAACCCTGAGGGTCGAGGGTTTTGCCTGCCTGCAGTACCGTCATCAACGACTTGCCGGCGGTCGACGGTGCAAAGACCTTGCGAAAACTAGCCCAAGCCCCGCATCCCGGGTGTTTTGGGGTTTGGGGATTTAGGGGTTTTAGGGGTTTAGGAGTTTAGGGGGGTTTAGGGATTAGGGGTTTAGGGTTTAGGGGTTGAAGACTTGGGGTTTATGGTTTCGAGATCATGCCAGCAACAGGAATGATAATGAAGGAATAGCTGAAACACTGATCCTTGAGCTGCTGCTCGTAAGGACCTCCTGGAAGAAGATTGGGGCTTAGGCTTTAGGGTAGACCCTAGTTTGTGCTTACTGTCATGCCCCCTGAGGTTGGATGGATGCCTAAGCACCGTTTTGCGCTCTACAGCCGTCTCAAGGCTGATGATGTTGATGATGATGATGATGGGTTGTGTGATTCCTTCTGATGCACCTCATGTTTTCCTCTCAATATGCTTGATCTCGTGCTTGCTGTTGACCACGACTGCTACTGCTGCTGCTACTGCTTCTGCTACTTCTACTGCTACTGCTGCTGCTTCTCGTGCTCCTGCTGCTTCTACGCACAACTACACAGCTATTCCTAGTCCTACGCTTGCTCCTACTACTGCTACTGCTACTGCTACTGCTGCTACTACTACTACTACGACTACGACTACGACTACGACGACGACTACTACTACTACTGCTACTTCTACTACTACTACTACTACTGCTACCACTACTACTACTACTACTACTACTACTACTACTACTACTACTACTACTACTACTACTACTACTATTACTGCTACTACTACTACTACTACTACTACTACTACTTCTGCTACTGCTACTGCTACTGCTACTACTACGACTACTACGACGGCGAAGCGACGACAACGACGTTTGCTGTTACTGCTGCTTCTGCTGCTCATCCTCCAAGAGGTAATCCAGTCATCACAGACTCTTGCACACCACGCGCTGTCCCCATTTGATGTTGCCCTGAAACCTCCACTGAGCCCTGAACCTCGAACCCCAACCCAACCCTAAACCCTAAAAGCCTTCAAAAAACCCTAAAATCCCTAAACGCCCCGAAATCCCGAAAGTTCAACAGCCCTCGTGTAGGGGCCTTAATAATTACCTATACGCTTTGGGGGTTCCTTGTCATGCATACCCTGGAACCCTGTTCTAATTATTAAGGACCCTATACTATACCCTTAATCGCAGCCCCTTAAAAGGAACCCTAGGAAATCCCTTTAAAGGAACCCTGTTCTAATTACCAAGGCCCCCATAAATCAGAAGATAGAAAAGTGCTCACGAGCCGCTTCACTCAGGAACCCGGTGAGCAGCTGGAGGCTCTACAGGCTTCTTCTGGGAGGGTTTTTAGGGTTTAGGGTTTCATGGTTTTAGGTTTGGGGGTTTAGGGTTTAGGGTTTCATGGTTTTAGGTTTGGTGTTTTAGGGTTTCATGGTTTTAGGTTTGGGGTTTTAGGGTTTAGGGTTTCATGGTTTTAGGTTTGGTGTTTTAGGGTTTCATGGTTTTAGGTTTGGGGTTTTAGGGTTTAGGGTTTTGCGTCTTTGCGTCTACAAGAGTACATATGAGGCCTTCCTCGTGGAGGTTGGCAGTGCCAGTAGAACAATGATGGTACTAGTGCCAATAGCAGCAGTAGTCGTCGCTGTCACTGTAATCTCAGTGTTACTCGAGCCATCGTCGTAGCCATAGTAGTCGTAGGTGCACGGGCGTACACTTAACCCGCAGCTGACCAAAGCAAGAAGCGGGTCAGGGCGATGCTTCTACGTACTGTTGGCGTACAACAACTTGAATCAATTACCCACACCATCGATTACATAACGTAGCTTTTGTTGTTTAGCTGGTATTTAATGTAATGAAGGATGTTGTCCACCAAAAACGTTTCTGGTGATCGTTCTTTCTTCGATTCCTAGCTTCTGAACTTCTAACCTGCTTGGTCCAAGGCGCCAGCGTTGGAGCCAACCTCAGGCGCGAAGGGAGGTTGGGGTGTTTGGAGATCTGATGTTTAGGATTTCGGATTTAGTCGTCGGGATGTAGAGGTTGCAAGTTCAGTCTTCAACTGTAGGGGTTGGAGTGCGGGGCTTAAGTTTTCAGGATTAGCCCAATTGCTCTTTGGTTTGAGGATTTTGGACTTCGGAGTTCGCGATTGAGGAATTCGTTTGCGTGATTTCGAGCTTCAGGATCACACAACGGGTCATATATGCTAGGCTGTATCATGTGCTCTTCGAAATCCTGGATGCCAACGCCGTACTTTTGTTGCGTTGTTCTGGCCCGATAAACTCTGTTTGACTCGGTAGTCCCAAACCGTATGTTGACGACGCAGCAACTACGAGACCCCAGTATAGGGGTCCGAGTACTTGTGACAGCATGTGCTTGTGGCCCCAATTGTACTGTATACCCGAAGCCCCAAACCCTAAACCCCCAAACCCCAAAACCCTAAACCCTAAGCCCCAAGCCCCAAGCCCCAAAGCCCTAAGCCCTAAACCCTAAGCCCCAAACCCCAAAGCCCTAAGCCCCAAACCCCAAAGCCAGAAGCCCCAAACCCCAAAGCCTTACTAAACCCTAAACCCTGAACCCCCAAGCCAAAGCCCTAAACCTAGACGCGGCCACAATTGACCTACCCAAAAAACCCTGTATGCCGCTGCCCAAGTCACATTCCCAGCTTCAATTTCTTACTCGCTGGGGGGGTGAGGGGGAGGGGGCAGGGATGATAGCACACATGTTTACCCGCT
>BGNK01000986.1:1369-19333 GCA_003297005.1 Symbiodinium sp. clade A Y106 | reverse complement strand
CCTCGTTGCTGTCTTGTGCGACGTTAGCTGCGAGGCCCGGGAATTGGGACCCGGCCGACCACAGAGGCTCTAGGCTGGGGCGCACGCAATATGGCTCAGTCGGTCGGACAACCTTTACGTTTCAGGAAAGGAGCCTGTTGCGAGCCTCTAGAGTTTGCACCCCTGGCCTGGTTAGCACGGCTACACTGCCTTCTGTGATCCGTGGCGGCTGCAAGACCACCAGCAACACCAACAACACCAACAACACCAACGACAACACCACCAACAACAGCAACAGCAGCAACAACAATACCAACAACACCACCAGCACCAACAACAACAGCAACAATAACCACAACCACAACCCCTACAATTACCATAGCCAGGACCACATCCTCACGACATCGACAACGTCTTCGACGACAACAACAACACCAACACCAGCAGCCACAGCAACATCAACATGTCAACAGTAGCAGCAACAACAACATCAGCATCGATAACATCAGCAGCAACAACAACATTAACAGCAGCAGCAACAACAACAACACCAGCAACAACACCAAGAGCAACAACAACAACAACAACAACAATAGCAATAGCAAGAGCAGCAGCAATCGCAACAGCAGCAGCAGCAGCAGCAGCAGCAAAAGCAGCAGCAGCAGCAGCAGCAGCAGCGGCAACACCAACAACAGCACCAGCAGCAGCAGCAACAACACCAACGACAACAACAACACCAACACCAACAGCAACAGCACCAACACCAGCACCGGCAACAGCAACAGCAACAACGACAGCAGCAGCACGACAACAGCAACAACATCAACATCAACAACAGCAGCAACAACAACAGCAGCAACAACAACACCAGCAACAACACCAAGAGCAATAACAACAATAATAGCAACAAGAGCAGCAGCAATAACAACAGCAACAGCAACAGCAGCAGCACCAACACCAGCACCGGCAATAGCAGCAACAACAGCAACAACAACAACAGCGGCAGCAGCAGCAGCAGGAACTGCAACATCAGCAGCAGCAGCAGCAACAACAACGACAACAGCATCAACAACAACAAAAACGGCAACAGCAACAGCAACAACACCATCATCATCATCTTCATCGGCGACAACAACAACAACAGCAACAGCAGCAGCAGCAGCAGCAGCTGCGGCAAGTGATACTGCCAATGCTATCACGACAATGGTACTACTTCTCCGTCCACTGCTACTTCTATTGTTACTGTTTGACGAAAACCCATGTTGCCCAGGCCGGCGGAGAAGGCAGTTGCGAAGAAGCCAGAAGCCTGAGCACCTGCTGCAACCGGCCGTCGTCATCATGACTACTCTTGCTACACTGCTACACCCTAAGCCCTAGACCGTACACACAGAGCAGCCAGCTTTGACTACGAGTTCCGCATGGTGGCATTAATTTATTTGCGAGTGGTTGACTCTTCATGCAGACAATGTTGTGAGCTTGCATTGCACACTTGATGATGCGAAGTGCGAGCCGTTGCCCATGAACTGGATTCGCTGCTTCTTCGCCTATGCAAACACAAAGAGCGGAAGGGACATGGGACACATGATGCCTTGTGTTTGTTGTTGCCGACTCCTACAACCCAAAAGCTTATTCCTTGCGGGCGTCGTAGTCGCAGTAGTAGCAGTAGTAGCAGCAGTAGCAGCAGTAGCAGCAGTAGCAGTAGTAGCAGTACTAGTAGTAGTAGTAGTAGTAGCGGTAGCAGCAGCAGTGGTCGTAGTAGTAGTAATACTAATAATAACGGGAGGAAGGACGAGGAGGAGGAGCAGCAGCAGGTACTACTACGACTCAAAGTGCTGCGCAGACCTACTAGTAGCTTGTAATGGCATTAGGGTTTAGGGTTTAGGGTCTAGTGCAGCTACCCTTGCTCTTGGTTCGGTATTTATGGAAAGAGGCCGCCCAAGAGTAATATAGAGGCCTAAATAATTACCAATACTATTTTGGGGGATCTTTATCATACTTATAGCATAATGGGCCTTAAAACCTTATTCTAATTATTAAGGCCCCTATATTAAACTCCGAAGCCCTAAACCAATTTCTGAAACAGCCCGGAGCTTCAGCCAGTGCAGCAGGGCGGCATAGCTGTGCCGAATGGCAGCTGAGCGGAGCCCTATCCAGACAAGACGTATGATGCATGAGTATTCGCCAATCTTCCGGTAAACGGGGAATGATCGCACTTGCCACCCTAGACCCAAACCCTTTAGTGTCCGATTGCGGGCTCTCCAGCGCCAAAGTGGCACTCGGTGCCAAAAAAGGCTTGCACATGCTCTGCTGGCAACGTGCTGAGGTTCCTGATGGTAATATACTCTGTTACATTGTCTTAGATAGCCAACAGGAGAGTCTTGAAATTTCTGCTTCTGACCTTGTATCGTTGGTCTTTGATAGAAAGTTTGAACATAGGGAGTTTGAGCTTGTTTGGGGGGCCCTGAAGAGAGTTGTTGCAATTGCTGCCATTATCAGCTTTGCAGTCTTGGTTTTGGGATCATTTTTCAGGGTTTAGGGGATTGGGGTTTAGGTTTTTGGGGGTTTAGGGTTTAGGTGATTTCATTTCTGTCCTAAGGTTCTCTGTTGCTTCTACTACCGTGCATCGCGTCTGCAATCATTAATATTCCTGGTGTGAGAACTAGACTCTCCACCAGCCCCGGTCATGCCGCATGAGCCCTGAACACTCAAGCTGACACCTGATGATTACAAGGGCCTGAAAAGCTAGAATAGGGTTTGGGCCCTGTTATGCTCGTGTTTTCTGGTTATTCATCCCCGAATGCTCTGCAAAGGATCAGGAGACTTGGCATCTACTCCTGAAGAAAGTCTTCACATTCAGGAAGCCAGTCGGGCTCCAGGTAGAGAAGCATCAGTCGACTTGGTTTTCTAAGGCTCAGACTCAGGGCTTAGACTCAACGTAGTTTGCTGCATTGCAACTAAAACACAAACCCCTGTGCCCTAAAGAGACAAGCCCAAAGCTCAGCCCTAAACCCTGAACCCTAAACGCATCTAATTAAGGCGCCACTTGCATGGTGTAAGTTTACGGTTTAGGGAGCTACATCCAGGACCTGTGCAGCACATGACAGCCCGAACGGTTTCGACTGGAGGCGATGCTGCCAGTTGTGTTCACTCTGCCACCTGCGCGGCGGCGCGTGAACACGTGTAGATAGGGAGTGTGGTCGAGGCAGAAGGCTTGAAGGCTTGGATTGGTCTACCTCATCTACGAACAGCTTATCCGAGGTTCTAGCAGTGGAGGCTTCCGAGGCTTTCGTTGATGTTGTCGGGCAGAATGCCACAACAGACGAGCACTTTCCACCATTCCTACCTGAGCCGCGACCTGAGCCCCCGCACAACACAAATACTCAGAAGGGGTCGCACACTCTACAACAGCATAATGCCAAACGGCAATCGCTATATTGCAGGTTGTCGTTGCGTTTGGGCGGTCCTCCAACCGTTCAGGTTTTCTCGTGTAGGGTTTAGTGTTGAGGGTTTGCAGGTTTTATAGGGTTTGTCGGGCGAGGAGCAGCCAGTGATTCGGAGAGGCGCATTTGGGCAGATAGAGGATCAGCCCCTGCATCCACCTCTTTCTAATTCTTCCGACACTGCCCTGAACCTTAAAGCCTGAAACCTAAACCCTGAGCCCTAAACTCCTAAAACTAGGTAGGGCTTTGGGACATTTTATATTTTCCCTTATTGAGCTTAAGAGGATTTAAGAGGATCTTGTTTACTAATATTTTTCAAAAGCTTTAAAAGCCCCACCTAGAAAACCTACAAATAGTCTCGTTATACCTACATGTACATGAAGACCGCCATGGAGTTCTTCTTGTTGGTGAACTAATCCCTTGAACAACAAGATAGTAGCAGAGTAGGCAAGCTTTTACCTGTTTGCTGGTACCAAAATGTCTATACGGTCGCAAAGTTGACGTTTAGCTTCGCCAGCATACTGGGCAAGTAATTCGAACCCCCCCNCCCCCCCCCCCCCCGCCCCCCCCCCAGGTGTGAAAGTGGGCTAGTGCAGCGTACGACGTCCTGCGGCGATGATGGAGCTTATGGCATATGGCACACAAAAGCCTGCGCAAAAGCACCGGCTCCGGGCGTCATGGTTGAAACCAGAATCCCTTATTGAAGCCTGACTTGCAAGTACCTAACTGAATATATTCCTCTGGGTTCCCTGGTATTGTAATTCTACTGTAACCTACCCCGAATCTTTTATTTTATTCAACTTAAAACCCTGGTGTTTGTTGGGATCTTTATGAACTTAGGCGATCATCATGGGAAACAGCAGGTAAGCTTCCAAATCTTCAAAACCACTGCAGCACAAGCCATAAACCCTAAACCCTAAACCCTAAACATACGTGTTCACGGTTCAGTTCTACGGGGGTTACGAACTCCAAATCAGAGGGTCGCAAACTTCAAAAAACATAGAATTAATGTAGGGGCCTAAAATAATTGCCAATACTATTTTGGGTGTTCCTTATTATAATTATAGTATACTGAGCCCCAAAAACCCTATTCTAATTTTTTCAGGCCCCTATAGCAGTTATCTACAGCCAACCAGGCCCAAAAAGCCTTTGCGTTGCCTCAAAGCCGACTTTATACTTACAGTCCTTCAGCCTATGAAACCCTTAAACAAAACCTTGATATACATCCCAGATCTTACACCCCAGCCCTTGAAGATCCCTTTGCAAAAGCCCATAATGCACACCCTCCCAACCTCCAAGCCCTAACCCCAAGGGTCCAAAGGACCCAATAATTAGCTACTCGGTTTTAGGATAGTAGTTATGTAGGTTAGGATTTTGGAGAGTCTATGATTAGGAGGTAGGATTAAGTGGACCCTTGGGGAGATAGACCCTCTCAATAAGGTTCCGTTAAAGAGAGCCAGAAGTAGGGTTCAGAAGGGGTACCCTTTAAGGGGTCTCCCTAATGCTACTCCCTAATGATTATTAGGTACTTGGACCCTTGGGGTAATCCTTGAACCCCCAGCTTGTCTTCCGGCCGCAGCGTAGGCGTTTTTTCCCCCTTCCGTTAGGGTGCGTCTCTGCTGCGCTCCGGCCCGCCCACTTGGGCCAGGCTCAGTCGCATTCAGCAGAGCTTCTTCCTGGGATGCTCATTCTGTAAATGTACAGAACTCCTAACTATTCAAGACTCTCTATAATGGTATCAATTAGTCACGTAGTAATAGAACCGTTTGTCGTACCAGAGAGACCCGTGCGCCAGTAGGAAGTCGGGGAACGTTGCGGATTGAATGCGATCTCCGAAACCCAAACGGTCCTAAGCACCTACATAGTAGAATGTAGGTTTCCATAGTAGGAAGTACTATTATTTATGGTTTGGGCAAGTATTCCCGATGTAATCAATGAGGTACTTCGGACCCTTTGGGAAATCGGGAACCTCCCAGCCTAAGCGCGAAATCCCAGGACTTCTGCTGTAAGCAGTCTCCAGAGAACCTCCAAACCCTCAACCCTACCTATAGTCTCCATTGTAGTTCCTTTTTTTGGTTTAACCAAATATATAATAAGGATCCTATAAGGTAACCCCAAAAAGGAACTACAATGGAGACTACAGGTAGACCTACACGTGTGTTGAGTATTGGTTTGACATGCCCCAAACAGCCCCATAATCCTTTATTTCCAATTTCAGGTGGAGTGGCATTAGGATTTAAGGGATAGGCCCTATTCAGCAGCCCGTAAGCCCGCGAGAAACCCTATAAAACTCTATCGGGATCCTGACAAAGCCTTATTGGGTTGAATGGGTTCAGCGTGGACCCGTACTCCTCAAGCACCCAACTATAACTACTCGATAATGGACCCCGAAACCCTCTTCTGCCAATTCGGGCCCGTTATGAACGGCTGCAAGCCCGTACAGACGCGATGGCTAGAGGTTTAGCTTCAGAGTTTCTGGGTTAAGGGTGTAATATAGGGGCCTAAATAACTACCTACACTATTCTGCGGATTCCTTATTTTGAATATAGTCAAATGGGCCCCAAAACCCTATTCTAATTATTCAGGCCCCTAAATTAGGGTCGGCATTTCAGCTGAAGAGGAACAACTCGAGCAGATGTCTCGGAGTCTCGAAGTTTTCACAGTTTCCTCGACTGGGACTAGATGGCAGGTTCAGGACTACCTCAAGTCAGCGGGGTTTAGGGTTTAGGGTCTCTATAACCCTAAACCCTAAACCCTTGTGGAAGCCTGTGGTGAGCCCCCAGAACCACAAACCCTCCCAGGCCTTAAACCCGGAACCCTTGCAGAAGCCTTCTTGACACCCTAATGGATGTATTAGGGTTTAGGGTTTAGGCAGGGGTCGGCAGAAGTAATAATAGCATCTTTTCATAGTTCCTGAACTAACTTGTCAGTTCTAGTAGTATAGTACCGAAGCCGTCTTCTAAATACCCAGTTGCAACCATTAACTTCAACCCGAAGCTTCGGTTAAGCAGGGTTCCCAGAGAGCCCAATAAATCTGAATTAAGGAAGTATCCCAAACCATGCGGTTAGGCTCCTTAACTTAAGATCTACTGCTTTGTCATGTCCCAGGGGTCCTGGCTATAATTCCCAATACGGTTTAGGGTTTAGGGTTTAGGGTTGTATATTGTGAGCCAAAACCCTATCCAAGCTGGCACGGCACATATGGGAGTTTCCGAAAATTGGGGGTACCTTATTTTGGGGTCCTTATAATAAGGATCCTACTATTTAGGGTACTATATTAGGGTCCCCTATTTTCGGAAACTCCCATAAAGAATCTTCTCTAATCCTAAACCCTTCTGGTATCCTCTCTAGACCCTTATCGACAACTCAAAGGTCCCCCGCAAAGGATGCCCGTAAATGAGCCCTGAACCCCAAAAGCCCTGAAGTACGTATGAGTTCTTGTGTTTGCTGACCATGCAGGGCGATACCATGGCGCAGATGGGCTTTGGCATGCCGCAGCAGCAACTGCTGCAGCAGCAGCAGTGCCCTAGCTTTAAAGATTTCGTTCAGGGCACCTTTAAGTGGTTCTTTAACCGTTCGATTATTCTTTGAAGGTTTCTGGTGAAGGTTCGACTAGCGTTTAAGAAGGTAGAGTTTAGGCTCCTTCAGTTTGGGTTCGGGTTTTCGCGTCTCGAGGTTCAGGAGGTAGGTTTAAGTCTATCGGGTCATTAGGCTCGGGGTTCACGGCTTTAGTGTTTCAGCTGCTGAGCTTCGGGTTAAGGATCCGCAAAGAAGACCGCGGATCGACGGGCCCGATGTTAGGGAAGGATCGAGATCGCCATATTAAGGCTCATAAAGAAGTGGGCTTATGAATCGGTCTGCATGGCTGTTTTCATGCAAGACCTTTCAAATTGGGGGTGTCAAAGTATAGCTAGGCATGTTCGGGTAAAAGCGCAAAATCGAGCTCGTAAGCCCAGACCTTAAACCCCAAACCAGGATAGCAACCCCCTCAACCCTAAACCCTAGACCCCAAAACCCGAAACCCTTAACGGAATGTTCAAAGGGCCCTTACACCTGAACTTTGGGTGTACCGTCTCCATCCTCGAGTGAGACCAGCCCAAAATGACGGCGAGAGGGTTAAGTCTGCCGAGCCTTCTTGTGGTACTAGAATCTAAGTATCGATGTGGGGTATTTGTGAATTTCCCTTCTTGTTGAAAAAGGACCGTTACAAAGTTTCAATTTTGGATTCTTGAAACCGACACCCAGTAGTTTAATATAGAGTTTAGGGCCTATAGGGTTTTGCGTATAGAGTTTAGGGTGGCAGTAGAGTCGGATACCTTTTCATGCTATAAACTACAATCCCAATCTAGTCCCAAAGGTTAACCTCCGCCCTGCCGACTGATACAGGCTCATGCAGCAGCAGCAGATGATGCAGCAGCAGCAGCAGCTGCAGCCGCTGGCTTAGTTCTCCTACTCGAAATGTCCACCCTCAGCCCACACTTGCTTCATTGAGACCTTCTGCCACGGGCTTTTCAGATTTCAGGCTACCAAATTTAAAGGTAGCAGGACCTTCTCGAACAGGCTGTGGTGTGTATGTGCTCGGAGAACGTGTCTCGGAATGTTCGATATCGCTGCCGCAACAGGAGGCTGTCGAGTCTTTCAGCTCAGGGAGTTTGGGCCCAGCACGGGCTAAATACTTTCCTATCTTTATTCCAGGGGTCCCTGAATAATAGTGATGCCCGAAAACCTGTTCTAACTAACAATGCCCTAGGTTAGAGCCTTGAAGCTGTGGACACTGATCCCAGACCTTCCAATACATTGTAATGAAGGAATCTACCTTACATTCCAGTAGGATCCCGAATATAAGTTAGGCTACTGTTGTATCATTTTAGGCCAATGTTGTATCCCCCCCCCCCCCCCCCNTAAAGAATATCTCATAAACTCCCGTAGGAAACCCAATATAAGTTAGGTCTCCTTTTGTTTTTTTTTAGGCCATATTGTACACCCCCCCCCCCCCGCATTTTGTGGTGTGGGGCATAATTGAAGGGATATTCCTTAATTAAGGGATTTTTGGAGGGTCTGACGCGAACCCGATAATACCCGTAAGGGAACCTTTAAAGAGAACCCTGTTATGGAACCCTAATAAGACCCTTAAAGGACCTTTAAAGGGAACCCCATTATAGAACCCTAATAAGACCCTTAAGGGAACCTTTAAAGGGAGCCTTATTATAGAACCCTGTAAGACCCCTGAAGGACCTTGAACCTCTGAGGCAGAAGGTATACTGTTTGTAGCCCCTATGCCCTAAACGCTAAACCCTGTTCTGAGGCAGCAACAGCTCATGCAGCAGCAGGCCATGCAGCCTCAGATGAATCAGCAGCAGCTTCTGCAGTCCTTTGGCCTACTTGGCGCTGTTCCTATACATGTCTATTTGTTTATACATATATACAAATATATGTTGTTTGTATTTATTTTGTTATTTGTTTACTTATTTATACAGGATACAGGTATAAATGTAGATATCGACTATAGACAGTAGACTGTAGAATATGGACTATGGACTATGGATATGGATATAGATATATTATATATAGAGATATAGATATAGACGGCATAGACTTCATAGACACCGGCATGGATGCAAGCATGTATAGCTGGCATATTTCGCACATAAATACAAGTTGCCCAAGGTCCAACATCCGGAACGCCTATCGGATTCAACAATCGGGGGAGGTGTTGTGCTACGTCAACCCTTTTTTCTAGGCAGAGTGTTAGCGGATACCAGCGTTCCATTTTTCCGACTACTACTTCGCAGATGTGCAGCCATACATCCAAGTAGCAATTGCTGAACTATGAATTGTTCTGACTTCGGTGAGTAGTTGATGCTTCAAGAGGGTTCTGTTGTGCCATGTTTGCGTGGTGTTACGGCATGCTGCAACATGTTATTCTGGTGTATGTGCTTGTGCATGCTTTTCTGTGAGCCTGCTTGCGCATGTTTCTGTACACAGGTGTGTTCTTGGTTACATATTTGCCCAACTGCTTACCTGCCTGACCTGCCGCCAACTTACCTTCCCCAACTCCCACTCCAACTTCCTGCGCACGTCCGCAGGTACCTACCTGCCTGCCTGCCTGCCTGCCTTCCTACCTACATACCAACATACCTGCCCACGTACCTACCTGCCTACTATAGGCCTTGAAAGAAACGCCCCTTCAGTCGCTGAACCTGTAAACGTTCAAGGGGTTATCAAGACAAGAAAGCCTACAAGACCCTGTAAGACCCTACAACACCACGAAGCCCTTTAACCCCCATTTATGACCAGTTTGCACGTTTCACAGAACCCTATAGTACCGTCAAACGGTAACCCTAGTAAAGAACCCAAAAGTATCCGAAAAGATCCTAATTTAGAGAACTACCTATAGTCTCCATTGTAGTTCCTTTTTTTGGTTTAACCAAATTTTATAATAAGGATCCTATAAGGTAACCCCAAAAAGGAACTACAATGGAGACTACAGGTACCTGTGTGCAAGCCAAGGCAGCAGCTGCAGCAACAGATGGGGCAAAACCAGGGCCAGCGGCTGGGCCCACACAAAACCTGGGTTTGGGATACCATACTTGAATGCTGTCTTTTGGTACTTGTTCCTGAAAGGACCTGGTTACTGAAAAGCCCAGAAAATGATGTGGGGATTTCGTGTATTCCTTCAAGAGTTCATTCAGGGTTTCGGGTTTAGGGCTTATTGGTTTGGGGTTCTAGGGCGCAGGGGTGTGCGGTTTAAGTCTTTGGGTCAAAAATATTTACATAGTAGGTAGCGCAATAAGTTTGGGGGGATTTGAGTTTGATGGCCTGTGGTTGTTGGTATTAACAGGTGTCAGGGTTCAGGACAGTGGACTAAAGCTGAAGCCCCAACACCCTCAACCCCAAAAGCGCCAAGCCACACACCTGTGAAGTTCCAAGGCCTACCTTAAACTACCAAGCCCTACTTTTTTGTAGGTTATTATTATAAACCCTAATATGGGATTTATAGGGACCCTACAAAAAAGTAGGTCTTGGTAGTTGAAGGTAGGCCTCAAGCGCCGCCTTTTCCGGCTAATCACCCTCGGCACTAGAAGTATCAACTTGCAGAGGCACTTCTCAACATCTCCATAACCCAGAGGCTCCATATATGGTACCATTATGGAATTAGGTCCTAAAAAGACCATCCATATTATGGCTTTGGGGACCTAATACCTTAATGGTACTATATATGGAGCCTCTGGGTAATGTAAAGTAAGGAGCGGAATCACTAGCTTCTATCATTCCTTAGGGCTCCACCTACCTAAATACCTAGTGGTAGAGTAGGTAACCTTTAACCTTTTTGGGGTAGTATAATCCCTATATAATCCTTATATTATGAAAAAGGTTAACCTTTGGTTCCCCATGATACCCGACAAGTAGGAATAGTAGGTTATTAATCACATATTATATACCCCAGTCACCTACTATTTAGGTAACCTAATACAGCGTGGCAAATCGTGGGTCTAGTATAGGGTTCTGAACATTTAGCAATAGTATTCTGTTGATGCTGTGACAGCTTCATGTGCATGCGTGCTTCATTACCTTGCTGACTCAAGTCTGATGACTGAGCCTGTGAAGAGTGAAACCTTGAATGCCAGAGTAGGCTGCACATGTAAAGNACTCAAGTCTGATGACTGAGCCTGTGAAGAGTGAAACCTTGAATGCCAGAGTAGGCTGCACATGTAAAGTCGGCAGTCAGCTCTAAACGATGTGTATAATAGCTTCAGCTGTACAACCTTCAGAAGCTTGACACGTCGACTGTGTGTGTGGTATAAAAGCCTGCGACCGTGTTTGATGGCCTGCTAAGCCCTGTTCTCTTCTTGAAGATGAACGACTCGATCCCGAGTGATCAACAGGGTATGAGCCCAAACCGTACTGCTACGCTGGACGGGGAAGTAAGCGGCCCGAACTACAACATGGTAGCAGCCCCTCCTGGTTTGCCTGAGCAGGTTGATGAACCAGTTGAGAATGGTGCAGGCTTTGGGCCTTCGTCTTCTACAACCCTGCCAGGTGCACCCCCTCTGTCCTTTCATGTTGGGGCTTCAGGTGTGACCGGACCGNTGGTGCAGGCTTTGGGCCTTCGTCTTCTACAACCCTGCCAGGTGCACCCCCTCTGTCCTTTCATGTTGGGGCTTCAGGTGTGACCGGACCGGCAGACTTCTTGAACATGGCGACTGAGATGACGAAGCAGCCTGAAGCGACCGCCCGTCCTCTACCAGGAGTACCTCAGACCTTTGCCCAGGACCCTGCAGTGTCTTCTGGAAGTGCTTCAGAGCATGTTGGGGGTTTCAATTTTTCTCCTCCGGAGGATTTCCCNCCGGGCCGGCAGACTTCTTGAACATGGCGACTGAGATGACGAAGCAGCCTGAGGCGACCGCCCGTCCTCTACCAGGAGTACCTCAGACCTTTGCCCAGGACCCTGCAGTGTCTTCTGGAGGTGCTTCAGAGCATGTTGGGGGTTTCAATTTTTCTCCTCCGGAGGATTTCCCAACGGAAGTTAGAAGCACAGACACGGCCAGTCAGTCTTTCTGGTTTGCGAAGATTGGGGAGTTTGTTNCCTCCGGAGGATTTCCCAACGGAAGTTAGAAGCACAGACACGGCCAGTCAGTCTTTCTGGTTTGCGAAGATTGGGGAGTTTGTTCAGCGGAGGGTTGCCCAAGCTGGGGCAGCGATGACGCCAATTCTGGAATCGAGGCAGTCTTTTCGTCAGGTGGTGACTACGCCTCCAAGGGTGCAGAGATTGTTTTCTCCAGATGCTGAGCAGGCTATGAACCAGTGGACGAGGAGGGCGCCTCACATGTACACCCCGGAGCAGAGAGCACCCCAGCAGGAGGGATCGTCGAATGGCTCCCTCACTCAGGAGCAGGTGATGGCTGAGGTGCAGAAGCAGGTGAAGTTTGAACTTCGTGCACATGAACAAGAACGCCAGCAGCTCGCGGATGAGAANCGAATGGCTCCCTCACTCAGGAGCAGGTGATGGCTGAGGTGCAGAAGCAGGTGAAGTTTGAACTTCGTGCACATGAACAAGAACGCCAGCAGCTCGCGGATGAGAATCGCCAGCTTAAAGCGATGCTGGAAAGGGTGCTTACCCAAGTGCAAGCGCGGACTCTGGGAGATGCAGAAGGAACGAGCGGAGGTGGAATTTCACGAGGACCTCAGGGAAGCGATCATCTNGGAGATGCAGAAGGAACGAGCGGAGGTGGAATTTCACGAGGACCTCAGGGAAGCGATCATCTTGATGGCGGCGGCATTCCTTGTGAACTACTTCCCGCTTCTGGCCGAGCCGGAGGTTATCCTTCTGAACCGAAACCAGATTCTGCCGAGCAGGTGCGCGGTGGTGAACCTCGGGGGTGGCCTCCGGGAGATCAACAGGGTCCCGCTGTACCAGGCAGTGATCCACTTGGAACTCGAGCAGGGCGCGAGGGCATTGCCCCCGATCCTGTGGGTACTGGACGAAGTGGAGCCGGACAAGCGAAGNCGGGAGATCAACAGGGTCCCGCTGTACCAGGCAGTGATCCACTTGGAACTCGAGCAGGGCGCGAGGGCATTGCCCCCGATCCTGTGGGTACTGGACGAAGTGGAGCCGGACAAGCGAAGGGATCAGGTCTCAGTGGAGGGCAAGACTACCCACCGGCGGCGAATGCGCTGCCCAATTCGACGACGGGAGGCTCCTTGGGACCCGTCGTGAACGATCCTCTTGGAGCCTTGGTTCAAGGAATGGCTCAGCTGCAGGCTGCGATGTCGCAGTCACTTGCGAGCAAGCCAAAGGAAGTGGAGTAACAGTTCGGACCCGATAGCCTCGAAGGGTTCGAGGGCCTAGAGTCGCCGAACTCTGCGATCGACTTCGGCGATTGGTTGCATGGCCTGCAGAACCACATGGGTGACCTGAGCAATTCAAGTGCGCAATGGTGGAACGAAGTCCTCGGGAGCTTGACGAAGTTTTACGAGGCCTACCTTGCGGCGTCACATGTGGGAAAGTTGGCTTTGAAGGCGGTGGACTACGAAGCCCCGGAGCTNGAAGCCCCGGAGCTGAAGGATGATAAGTGGTCTCGGGTTGACAAGCGGGCTTCTTCGATGATTTTGGCTTCGGTGCCTGATGGGGTGAAGGCCGAACTACTGTCAAGCCGTGCCGTTGGAACCTTAGCCATGCTGGCTCGCATCGTGATCCTTTACCGTCCTGGGTCCATTGCAGAAAGGCAACAAATCCTCAAGGCGTTGGAGGCTCCGACAGGGGCCTCTACTGCTGCTGAAGCCGTTCAGGAATTGAGAAAGTGGCCGCGCTGGGTCTCGAGAGCCTCGGACTTAGGGTTGCAGTGCCCAGACCCGAGCGTCATGATCAAAGGCCTGGACTCGATCGTCAAGAAGATCCTCTGTGACCACCAGGACATCAGCTTCAGGGTGTCTATGCTTCGGTACACTCTTGAGGTTGACACTCGACCCACCTTGCAGGGAGCAAAGGACTTGCAGCAGGCCCTCCTCTCAGAACTGGAGCAAGTTGCTTATCGTGGGCGGCAGCAAGGAGGAGCTACCCCAGCGATCAAGGCTATGTCGGCGGCGGGTTCGTCTACTACCTCTACGAAACCGGAGGGTTCCTCGGGAAACAATGAATCTACGAGCCCGACAGCACAACCAAAGAATAAGGCTAAGGCTCCTTGCACGTTTTACAATGGTGAGAATGTGCATGGATCTGTTGCATTAGCTTTTGGTTGTTCGTCCGGGCTCGTAGATTCATTGTTTCCCNGGTTCAAGGAATGGCTCAGCTGCAGGCTGCGATGTCGCAGTCACTTGCGAGCAAGCCAAAGGAAGTGGAGATTGTCAAGCCTGGGCTATCGGAGCTTCCCAAGCTCCCGGATCTCAGCGTGAACTCTGCGATCGACTTCGGCGATTGGTTGCATGGCCTGCAGAACCACATGGGTGACCTGAGCAATTCGAGTGCGCAATGGTGGAACGAAGTCCTCGGGAGCTTGACGAAGTTTTACGNGACTTCGGCGATTGGTTGCATGGCCTGCAGAACCACATGGGTGACCTGAGCAATTCGAGTGCGCAATGGTGGAACGAAGTCCTCGGGAGCTTGACGAAGTTTTACGAGGCCTACCTTGCAGCGTCACATGTGGGAAAGTTGGCTTTGAAGGCGGTGGACTACGAAGCCCCGGAGCTGAAGGATGATAAGTGGTCTCGGGTTGACAAGCGGGCTTCTTCGATGATTTTGGCTTCGGTGCCNGAAGCCCCGGAGCTGAAGGATGATAAGTGGTCTCGGGTTGACAAGCGGGCTTCTTCGATGATTTTGGCTTCGGTGCCTGATGGGGTGAAGGCCGAACTACTGTCAAGCCGTGCCGTTGGGACCTTAGCCATGCTGGCACGCATCGTGATCCTTTACCGTCCTGGGTCCATTGCAGAAAGGCAACAAATCCTCAAGGCGTTGGAGGCTCCGACTGGGGCCTCTACTGCAGCTGAAGCCGTTCAGGAACTGAGAAAGTGGTCGCGCTGGGTCTCGAGAGCCTCGGACTTAGGGTTGCAGTGCCCAGACCCGAGCGTCATGATCAAAGGCCTGGACTCGATCGTCAAGAAGATCCTCGGTGACCACCAGGACATCAGCTTCAGGGTGTCTATGCTTCGGTACACTCTTGAGGTTGACACTCGACCCACCTTGCAGGGAGCAAAGGACTTGCAGCAGGCCCTCCTCTCAGAACTGGAGCAAGTTGCTTATCGTGGGCGGCAGCAAGGAGGAGCTACCCCAGCGGTCAAGGCTATGTCGGCGGCAGGTTCGTCTACTACCTCTACGAAACCGGAGGGTTCCTCGGGAAACAATGAATCTACGAGCCCGACAGCACAACCAAAGGCTAAGGCTAAAGCTCCTTGCAAGTTCTACCTGACGGACAAGGGGTGCAGCAAAGGAGGGTCGTGCTCCTTCTCACATGCTTTCACGCGGAAGGAGCGAATGGGTCGCTGCTGGACTTGTGGCAGCACCCAGCATCACCAACCGGAGTGCCCTACAAGGACAACTGGTGGGAGCCCGACGGCGAAGTCAAAGGCAGTGCCTGCTATTCGAGCGATGACAGAGGCGCCTCCGGCTACAACATCGGGGAATGGTGGGGGGTCTACTTCATCTACGACTACATCCTCTACGACAGCGGAGGTCCCGATGCCGGCGATGCCCGAGGCTGAGCTGAAGAGTCTTCTTCAGGAAGCAAGTGCGATGCTGAAGGAGATCAGGCAGCTGAAAGGGATATCGTTGTCGACCACTCAGGTTGAGAACCGAGCAGTGGGTTCGGGATGCCATCCAGGGACTGGAAGGACAGGCCTTCTGGATTCGGGTGCATCTCACCCTTACAGGGAGGCCACGGATTTCGAGTTGGAGGGAGCTGCGAGTGTTACTGTGCAGCTTGCTGACGGGAAGGAGATCACACTGGGACAAAACTCGAGTGGCACCCTCCTCACGCGGAGGACGGGCGGAAGNGCCACGGATTTCGAGTTGGAGGGAGCTGCGAGTGTTACTGTGCAGCTTGCTGACGGGAAGGAGATCACACTGGGACAAAACTCGAGTGGCACCCTCCTCACGCGGAGGACGGGCGGAAGCTCAGGAGGACCCATCGTCCCTCTTGGAGCTCTGGTTCAAGACCTGGGATGTCAGGTTTCGTGGACAAGACGAGGGGGCCTGACCATCAGGCACCCAGAGCATGGGCTTATCAAGCCTGCNAAGACCTGGGATGTCAGGTTTCGTGGACAAGACGAGGGGGCCTGACCATCAGGCACCCAGAGCATGGGCTTATCAAGCCTGCCATTGTGGGCAGGTGTCCAGTTGTGGCTGAGTCGCAGGCATTGGACCTGATCCACGAGATCGAGTGTGAAAAGCTTCGGCAGCTTCAGTATGCGACGAGGGCCACGGCTAAGTCAATTTGGTTGTGGGATGTGGAGAAGCCCTGGGCCAGACACCTCGATGATTTCGTTCGTGTTGGAGGTCGTGGCGCGCAGCTGAGGGCTATGGTGGCTGAAGGTTCTCCTTTCTTGGCTTGGACGGAANGTGGAGAAGCCCTGGGCCAGACACCTCGATGATTTCGTTCGTGTTGGAGGTCGTGGCGCGCAGCTGAGGGCTATGGTGGCTGAAGGTTCTCCTTTCTTGGCTTGGACGGAACTGGAGAGATCACTGACGGCGGAACAGATTGAGCTTGACAACAAGTCGGGGTGGGTCTACCTGAGGGCCATTCCCGGCTCACGCCAGAAGAGGAAAAGGTTGATGAGCATGCCGTGGGTGATCCACCTTTACTCTGGCCCGGACAAGCATGTGGACCCTGTGTTCAGAGAACTAGATGATGGCCGTGTTCTGGTTCAGGTGGACATCAACCGTTCGAAGGCGGAGGACATGGGCATGGTCGCTGGCATTTATCGGGCTCTGCTATGGGCGGCTGCTACAGGGCGTGTTGACGGCATCATTGGCAGCCCACCTACCAGAGTTGACTTGGTGCAGAAGATGATGTGGTTAATGGTTGTGGCAAAGGCCGCAAGGAACCACCATGGAGGCCACCCAGTGTTCATGATGTTCGAGGGCAAAAGGCTGATGGATTTGGTTCGGCTAGGCGGGGTNCGGACAAGCATGTGGACCCTGTGTTCAGAGAACTAGATGATGGCCGTGTTCTGGTTCAGGTGGACATCAACCGTTCGAAGGCGGAGGACATGGGCATGGTCGCTGGCATTTATCGGGCTTTGCTATGGGCGGCTGCTACAGGGCGTGTTGACGGCATCATTGGCAGCCCACCTACCAGAGTTGACTTGGTCCAGAAGATGATGTGGTTAATGGTTGTGGCAAAGGCCGCAAGGAACCACCATGGAGGCCACCCAGTGTTCATGATGTTCGAGGGCAAAAGGCTGATGGATTTGGTTCGGCTAGGCGGGGTGGAGAAGTGGTCTTCGATCTCTCAATCGTGGGACTCGTTCACCGAGATGATGTGTTTGGAAGACGTGAGTGAGAACATGACCACGAATCTGAAGTTTGATCCAGAGCCTCCTACCTCTACGTCTGGAAGGGCAACTTGGACGCACGAGTTCAAGGAGGCAGTGGTGGAGGCGGTTGGCAAATGGGGTCGCGAACCTGAGGCGTTGCAAGTAATGAAGTGGGTGAAGAAGTTAGATGCTGAGCCTGGCAAGTTCCTGGAGTCTTTTTCGGACAAGGAGTTGGCTATGTGGCGCACGCACGTGAAGAACAACCATGTGCCGTACCACAGAAGGTGTCGAACATGTGTTACCTCGGCAGGTACTGGGAAGATTCATCGTCGAGTTCGGCATCCTTCTTCGCATTGTCTATCCTTGGACATTGCNGGTCCGTTCAGGCATAAAGCGTCTGATCCGAACCACAAGGACTACCGCTACTTGTTGGTGGGAGCGTTTACAATGCCCAGATTAAGCGAACCTCATGAACCACAAGCTGGAGAGCCAAGCGAACCTCATGAACCACAAGCTGGAGAGCCGAGCGAACCTCATGAACCACAAGCTGGAGAGCCGAGCGAACCTCATGAACCAC